>CAUYRT010071789.1:0-13938 GCA_963574885.1 Lepilemur ruficaudatus
TATATATCTTTAGTTGGCCAATTAATTTCTTTCTTTTCTATTTATAGTAGAGACGGGGTCTCACTCTTGCTCAGGCTGGTTTCGAACTCCTGACCTTGAGCGATCCACCCGCCTCGGCCTCCCAGAGTGCTAGGATTACAGGCGTGAGCCACTGCGCCCAGCCAAGGCCATTCTTTTATTTTTCTGGTTTCAAGATTATTTCTTTAAATCTGTCTTTTTATGCTTTAATTATGATTTTTCTATAGATCTCTTCCAGTTTATCCTGCTTGAGAAACATTTAGCTTCTTGCATTTGTACATTAATATTTTTATTCAAATTTGCAAAGTTTTAACCTATTTTTTTCAAATATTTTTTCTTCCCCTTTTCTGTCTTCTCTCCTTTTGGACTCCCATTATTATACATATGTTGTAAGGTTGATGGTATCTAACAGATGTCTGAGGTTCTATTCATTTTGTTTTTCTTTCTAATACTCAGACTGAATAATATCTAATGACATGTAGCTTTCAAAAGCACACCTGTGGGAAAAGGCTTGTCCCTAGGTGAACTTGGATTCAAGTCAAATAAAGACTAGTCTTGCAAGTGAATTCTTCTAGGTAACCAGCACAGAGCTCAAAAAATGCAATTTCCTGGAAATTAAGCTTTGAAAAAGCTTTAACCTAATTCTGAGACCTACAGCGGGTAAGATAGTGCTGGTTCTTACTGTAATTTCAGCTTTTTTTTCTTAAAGATACTACAAAGCTAATGGAGATGAGTAGTACAAAGCAAGTTAAAAGTCACAAAACTCACTGTTATTGAAACTCAGTCGTTTTTCTTAAATAAATGCTCCCAAAGTACATGTAAAATTTTGATTAGTTTTCAAAGTTCTGAAAATTTGTTCTTGGCAATAATTGCCACAATTATTTTTTTTTTAGTTATTTTTTTGGAGGTGACACTTTTCAGAGGTTCTTATGGCACTATTTTTCCCAGTTTTCTCTTCGCATTGATTTCAATCTACATACTTATTTAATATATGTGAAGGTCTCAAATTTTTAAATTTGTTTAGGACAATTAGTTAAGATAGAACTATGAAATTGTGACCTAGGAAAACTGTTCTCACTCTCTCCCTTCATTTTCATATCCATTTTCCATGGTAAAAAGTAAAGCAGTAAGGAGGGAAGCACATTAATACTAAGGAGAAAGACACTCACATGTTTTTTCTTTCAGGGTTTTTAATACTTTAAAAGAGACCTGCAGGGGAAGGAATTGACTGAAGGTCAACTTTGAAGAAGTGATAGAGATGGAATCATCCATAGGCATGAATGATATAAATACTCTGTGTCTTGCTTTAGAATTTTCTTCTAAAAAAATGGGAACAACCATGCCTCATCATATTTGTTGCTTTGAATGACTGCATGTATAGGTACTTTATGAGTCCAATAAATCTTTGTGTACATACTGATAAACATTGCACAAATACAAGATATTATTATCAAATTGTATGAGTATCTCAGTTCTTTATTTGGTAACAGTGGCATTATTTGCATATCCCCTCACCTTGTACCTGCCAGAAGCTATTTAATCCATAGCCCAAGAGGAAATTTAAAGCATCATCACAAGATGCAGGACTCAGGCTTTGATAGGCTATGCCCTATGTAGAAGGTTTGAGATTGAGGTATCCAGGGCAGATCAATTAAAAAAAATATGATCATGAGAGACAATAATGCAAAATAAGTTTTATTGCATGGTGCTTAAACAAGACTGCATAAAAGGAGAATTCTTTCACAGAATGAGACTTTTCAGAGGGTTACTGTGACAGGGGCAACATTCAGAAAAGAAATAGGACAAGGAAGCCCACAAAGTAGACTTACATGTGAGAAGAAATTTACATGTCCAAGTGATGTCACTCAGCAGCATTGTGGGTAGTCTCCAGGTCAGAAAGCTCTAATAGGACAGCATTGCTTTAGGGTCTTATAAACACAAGTCTCTATCTCATCAATGGGCAACATCTGTGAAGTGAGGTTTCATGGGATATACAAACGAGGCAGATTCTAAATGACTGAAAATTCCTTGTTTAGGGCATTTTAAAAATAATTGGACATGTAAATTTTTGAGTTACAGTGGGCTTTTGAGCTAATGAGTTTTAGATTGAGGTAAAGAATTAAAGAACCCTGGAGCCAATACACAGAAGCCATCTTTGACCCAATTATGTAATGATCCATAATTACATATATGGCCCCCTGTTGTTTTATAATCTGTTTTTTATGTTATTTTGTAATGCCTGATTTTTGGAGCCAGAAATAAAGCAACTTTAAGATTCAGATTACTATATGAGTAGAAGGCAGGATTTTACTTTGTTTGCAGCCAGTCTGCTCATTTGGTGAGAGAAAGCCAGGAGAATAAGCCAGAGAAAGAGAATATATCTATATTTTCCATTTTTTTAGGTAGCAGAGTGATATTACAGCCCTTCTGATGCATGTCTTTGAATATCTGTAAAACTTGTTTATTGTTATTCACCCACATGCAGCAAGATGTGCTAACACACGAACAGATCTATCCTTTAGCAGCCAATCAATAATCTAGGACTAGAGTGACACACCAGTGGATGTGTATTCAACAATGGTTAGGATAGTAACTTCTCAGGTAAGGAGAAATCACAGCAACAGAGATCCACAACCATTAGGATGGCTGCTATCAAAAATAAAACAAAACAGGAAAAAATAAAATAAACAAAGAAAAAAGAAAATAAAGAAAAACCTCATCGAATAAAAAATATTGGCAAGGATCTGGACAAAATGGAACCCTTGTGTACTGTTGGTGGGGATGTAAAATGGTGCAGCTGCTATGGAAAACACCATCGTAGTTCCTTTAAAAATTAAAAATATAATTGTCATATAATCCAGTAATTCTGCTTCTGGATATATACCCAAAATAATTGAGAGCAGAATCTCAAAGAGATATTTGCACACCTATGTATATAGCACCATGATTCACAGTAGCCAAAAGATGGAAGCAACTCAAATGCCCAATAATGGATGAATGGATAAACAAAATGTGGTTTATACATAAAATTAAATATTATTCAACATTAAAAGGAAATCTGACACATGCTGCAACATGCATGAACCATGAATTATGCTCTGTGAAATAAGCCAGTCACAAAAGAATGCTATATAATTTCACTTGTATGAGGTACCTACAAGAGTCAAATTCGTAGAGACAGAAAGCAGAATAAAGGTTTCCAGGGGTAGGGTTGGGAGGGAGTTATTATTTAATGGCTATAGATCTTCAATTTTATAAGATGAAAAGAATTCTGGATATGAATGGTGATGGTATTTGCACAACAATGTGACTATACTTAGTATCACTGAAAACCCTTAAAAAGGGTTAAGGCAAAAGAGGGGAGATTCAACATGGCTGACTAGAGATGTCAGGCATTAATTCTCCTCAGAAAGAACCAAAATTACATGCAAGTGATTATAACTCAAATAGAATATCAAAGGGAGAATGCTGGGAAGTAGTGGGAAAATCACAGGAAGTGTCTAGGGCATAAAGAGGAGAAAAGCAAGAGGCTGGTGGAAATCAGCTAGAAATCCTGAGGGACGTAGGATTGTATGGAAAGGGTAGACTGGGGTGTTTTGGCTTTGTTCACCCCAGTGGTGCACTGCCAGCATCCAAACTATCAGAGAGCTCCTCTGCCCTTGTGAAACCAAACACTGGTGTGAGCAATGAACTAGGGATTCCTTAAGGGCATTACACTAGACTGCGAACTGATGTCAAGTCACTCATCCTCCCTCAAACTTGAACAGCAGTGGCAGGGCCCCATACTCAAGCTGTAGCAATCAGGGGACTGTTTCCTGCCTAGGGAATCTCAGTCCTTGTGTCTCCACACCACAGGAACCTCCACTGACATTCCCCAGCTCCTTCTCAGATGACGGCAGCTGCATAGGTCTGGCTGGACCCAAGGAAGTTGTAGGGTTACCTGTGATCTAACCCTTAGGGAGTGATTATGCTATGGAAAGGAGAGTTCAGCACACCAAGGGAACCACTCCTTGGGATAAATGGACAAGAGCACATGCTTTACTAAGTCCAAGAGCTCCCCACTTGTGGGAAAGGAGTGGAAGCCCTATTTCCAGCAGAGACACAAAGGCTGTGCTTGGCTCTGCAAGAAAAGAGTGCAATTCCATCTCACCAGCTGAGCTGCCGCTGTGCTTAGGCCCAGGAGTTGAGAGGGGGATCTCTTCTCCTATCCCCATTGCTACAGAAACAGCTGTGGCTGCTCCCACAGGAATTTGGAACAGGTTGCTGGAGGACAGACTTTTAGGAGCAGTTAGGGATGACTGGATCCCCACAGGCAGCATAACTGCTGGGCCCAGACTGGCACAAAAAGTGGGGATCATCCTCCCCCTGCACAGATGAGCAGTGTCTCTGTAGCTGACAGCAAGAGAATCAGGGAGATGTGTGTTTGGGGCTGAAAGAGGAGGTGTTTCATGCAGCTATTTCCATGAGGAGTTGTAGGACAGACATCTTTTGTGCAAATAAGCTACATTTTAGCCTGAGGAAAGATAACAGTGGCTGTCTGAATTAAGGTTCCTGAGTACCAGGACAAGGATGTGACATGGAAATGGATTGCATTCCTGCTTGTCAAACCATGGTCCTGGGGAAGCCCCCTACTCCCTGGGGAGACATAAGCTCTTTCTTTAGATGTTCCCCCACCATCCGTATTGGGGGCAGATGCTTGTTCTCATCATTGAAGAAACCAAGGATAGGCTTCCCCAGTATAGCTCCACCCAATTTCATCCTTCTCTCCATGGCTGAACAGAAAGCTCAGGCCACAGTGCATTACAAAAACCAGCTCATTGCCTGTGGCAACTGAGAGCTTCTCCCAATAAACAAAGACCAAGCATAAACCCAACTGCTACTGCCACATTGGGCTCTCACCTGCAAGCACGACCTACTGGCCTGGAAGTTGAAATGTATAATATAATACAAAATCTGCTGACTCAAGCACACATTGCTTAGAATGATATAAGCTTCCTGAGACTTATGCCAGCCCCTCAAGTGTCCGTGAGAATGCTCATATGCCCAATATCTTGCTGCTATACAGCATTTAAGAAAGCCATCAAACTAAGGTGACCTATATCCAGGGAACTGATATAGAGTCTTTGCCACTGAAAGCACCCAGAAGCAGAGCCAAACATGCCTATGAAACATACATTATAGTCATATTCTCAAAGGGAACAATAAAAAAACTGTCCAAACAAAAGTAAATTTATAAATAAGAAGAGAGAGTTTCTCCAGGTAAGAAGTAACTGTCATAGCCATTCTGGAAATATGAAAAACAGAATGTTCTGACACCATACAAGGATCACACTAACTCCTTAACAATGGATACTAGCCAAATCAAAACTTTAAAAATGTCAGATAAAGAATTCATAATATTAATTTTAAATGAGCTCAATGAAATTCAATGGAAATCTGAAATCTAATACAAAGAAATCAGAAAACAAATTCAAGCTATGTATGAGAAATTTACAAAAAAGGTAGTTTTTTAAAAAAACAGGAAGAAACAAACAGAACTTCAGAAAATAAAAAATGTAATGAGGTAATTACAAAATATAGTTGAAGGTTTCAAAAAAAGACCAGACCAAACAAACGAAAGAATAGTCAAATTGATGATGTTTTTTTGGTATTAATACAGTGGATAAAAATAAATTAAAAAGCATTTATAAAATTAACAAAACTTTTGAGAAGCATGGGATTATGTAAAACATCCAAATCTATATATGTTCACAATGGAATATTAATCATAGGTATTCTTGATGGAGAAGGAAAGCAAAACATTTGGAAAAACCTTTTGAACTATTTGAGGAAATAATTGAGGAAAACTTTCTTAGTGTACTTAGAAATTTATACATCCAGATACAAGAGGTTCAGAGAACTCCAAGGAAAGACACTACAAAATGACTTCATCAAGACATATAGTCATCAGACTATTTAAAGACAATAAGAAAAAAGAAATATTAAAATAAGCGTGATAATAATATTTAGTCGCCTACAAAAGAAATATCATCAGAATAACAGTGAACTTCTCAGCAGAAACCTTACAAGCTGGAAGAGATTGGGGTTCTATTTTCACAATTCAATTTGCTAAGATTTTATTGAGAATTTTAGCATCTATATTCACAAGGGATATTGGTCTATAGTTTTCTTTTTTTCTATTGTGTCCTTTCTGGCTTTGGTGTCAACATGATATTTGGTTTCATAAAATGATTTGCAGAGCATTCCTTTTTTCTCAATGTTATGGAATAATTTCTGCAGTACAAGTACCAGTTCTGTGCAGGTCTGGTAAAATTCAGATGTGAAACCATCTTTTTGGGACATTTTTGTTGGAAGTTTTTTATGTTTTTGTTGTTTTATACTGTTTTGGGTTTTTTTGTTTGTTTGTTTTATTGTTGCTTCAGTTTTGGTGCTTCATATCAGCCTGTTCAGGATTTCTATTTCTTCCTGGCTGAATCTAGGGAGGTTCTGTGTTTCTAAGAAATTGTCCATTACCTACACGTTTTCAAACTTTTGGGCATAAAGATTTTTATAGTGTTCAAAGATGATGTTTTGTATTTCTGTGATATCATTTTGACTTCCCCTTTTTCATTTCTAATTGGGCTTATTAAAGTCCTTTTCTTTCTGCTTCTGGTCAAGCTAGCAAAAGGCCTGTCAATTTTGTTTATCTTTTCAAAGAACCAACTTCTTGTTCCATTAATCATCTGTATAGTTCTTTTGTTCTTGATTTCATTCAGCTTTGCTCTGACGTTGGTTATTTCTTTTCCTCTGCTGGGTTTTGGGTTGGTTTGCTGTTCCTTTTCAGGTTCCTTAAGACCATTCATTATATTGTTGATTTATGATCTTTCTGTCTTTTCAATGTGGGTATTTAAGGCTGTGAATTTTCCTCTCAGAATTGGTTTTGCTGTATCTTATAGATTTTCATAACTTGTGTCCCCATTATCACTTAGTTCAAAGAATATTTTGATTTTGATTTCCATCTTTATCTCTTCCTTGACCCAACAATCATTCAGCAATAGGTTATTTAATTCCTATGACTTTCAGTAGAGATGAGTTTTTCTATTGGAATTTATTTCTAATTTTATTCCATCGTGATCTGAGAAGATATATGGTATAATTTCTATTTTTTTTTCAATTTGTTGAGGCAAGCTTTTTGTCCTTGGATGTGATCAATTTTAGAGAAAGTTCCATGAGCTGAAGAGAAGAATGTCTATCTGGAAATTTTTGGGTGGAATGTTCTACAGATGTCTGTTAGGCCCATTTGTTCTAGGGTTCTGTTTAACTCCATTGGTTTGTTTACTTATTTTCTGTTTGGAGGATCTGTCCGGTTTTGAGAATGGGGTTTTGAAGTTCCTGGCTGTTATGGCATTGCTGTTTATCATTTTATTGAGGTCAAGTAGGATTTGCTTTTTATATCTGGTCACTCCTGTGTTAGGTGCATGAATATTTAGAATGGTTAAGTCTTATTTTTGAATTGTTCCATTTACCATCTGTCTTTGTCTTTCTTTGTTGATTTAAACTCTACATTATCTGATATGAAAATGGCTACACCGGTGTTCATTTGATTTCCATTTGCATTGAATATTGTTTTCCATTCCTTCACCATGAGTCTCAATGAGTCCTTGTGTGTTATATGCTTCCTATAAACAGCAGATATTTGGCTTGTATTTTTTATAGATTCAGCCAACTCACGTCTCTTCAGTGGGCAGTTTAAGTCATTCACATTTATTGAGAGAATTTATATGTGGGGTGGGTTTCTGTTCATCCTGTTGAGTATAACTTGGTTGCTTTGTTTTATCTCTTGAGGCATCATTGTATCTTTGGTTTGACCTTTAGCTTTTGGGTGATTTTACACTGGTGGGTGTTTATTGCACTGATCAGTGTATAATACAGGTCTGAGTACTTCTTGCAGGGCAGATCTGGTCTTCACAAGTTCCCTCAGTGACTGCTTGTCTGGGAAATTCTTTATTTTTCCCTCATATAAAAAAACTTAGTTTTACAGAATACAAAATTCTAGGCTGGCCATTATTCTGTTTTAGAAGTCTGTGGATGGGTCCTCAGTACCTTCTGGCTTGTAAGGTTTGAGGTGAGAAGTCTACAGTTATTCTGATGGGTTTTCCGTTATAGGTTACCTGCTGTTTTTGCCTTACTGCTCATAGGAAGGCAGCTTTCATGTTTACTTTGGCTAGCCTAATAACTGTGACATGGTGATTCCTTTTCACATGGAATCTCTCAGAAGTCCTGTGTGTTGCTTGTACCTGAATATCTAGATTTTTAGATAGGCCAGGAAAATTTTCCTCAATTACTTCTTCAAATAAATTATCCAGTCCTTGTGTATTTTCTTCTTAATTCTCATGGATGCTTATGATTATTATGTTTGGCTTCTTATATAATCCCACATTTCTTGTAGGCTTTGTTCATTCCTCTTATTTCTCTGATCTTTCTCTTTGACTGATGCGTTTAGCTTATAGGTGTTACCTTCAAGCTCTGAGATTCTTTCTTCTGAATGATCTATTCTATTCTTAAGGATTTACACTGGATTTTGTAATTTCTTGAATGAATTTATTATTTACAGAATTTCCATATTGTTTTCTTTAATACTTCTTTAGGGAATTTTTCATTCATTTCCTGCATTGTTTTTGCAGATTTTTTTTTGTGTTCGGTTTCTGTTTTCTCTTGCATTTTCTTGAGCTTTCTTACAATCCATATTCAAAATTCTTCATCTGTCATTTAAACTATTTCATTTAGGTAGGTATACATTGGTGTGGAGTTGTTGATTTCTTTAGGAAGTGTATTTTTGCTCTGATTTTTCATATTTCTGGAATTCTTTTGCTGATTCCCTCTCATATGGCCTTTTTGTCAAGGGCTGGGCATGCTAGGGCTAATTTATGGCCCTGTCTCCAAGTCCCCAAGCATCAATACATGACCATGCTGGGAAGTTGTGTGCTGGTCCTGAGTTGCCTTTGTGGTGTTTTAGCAGGTTTGATGAACCTCTTGGGTTACCTCTGACCTGTTGTTCACCCCTTCCCAATGGATTGTAGTGAGTTTGGTCTCCCAGCTTAATCCCTGAGCTGGTGGATTATATTTGTGAATACAAATCCACTGCTCCCTAATAGCATGAAATGGAAGGCACTATGTTTACCTTTGTGACTGTTCTTTCTGTTGTTGATTGTAGTTTGCATGGAGGAGCCAGTTTTGAGGTAATCTATTGCACCCATGGTGGGTTCTCATCCCCCATGTGGGATATATAAGTGCCTCAAGTTTGGGAGAGACCTTGTATCTCCCAGGGGTTGCTTGGACCCTGTTTCCCTTGAGGTGGGTGGAGGAGCAAGATGGATCATGGCTGGCATGCGAAAGTCTGAGGGGCTTCGCTGATGTAGCCGCCAGGGGGAACAGCTGTTATAGAGTTTAGAGCTTTTTCTCCCAGCCTGGAGAGCTGCTCCTCATGGAAGGGGCCCAATCCTGCAATTGTTATGGCCCCTAGCCAGGCTTTTTCTGTCCCTGTCCACTAGCCCACTTTCTCTGCAAGGAGGAGAGTGCACCCTCCCTACTTGTTCCCTGGAACTACACAACATTTTCCCCTCTGATTGGTCTACATGCATTCGCTTTCTGTCTGAGATTGGCTCTTGAGCTACCCCACAATTTCTGTGACCAGCAAGGGTTTGGGGATGTGGCATATGCACAGCCCCATGCTCCTCTGTGCTCCTCCACACCTTGCTTATGGAAAATGATTGTGAGGCCTCTCCCTCTTGCTGCTTTAGCCTGAAACTGTGACATCTCCCTTATGTCTCCCTACCCTGCTGCAAGAGCCATCAGTAGGTGCATGTGCCAAATGCCTGTGGGCAAGAAAATCATAAACTGTGGCTGTTATGCCAGCTCATGCAGGAACTCTCCCCTGGCACTGAAAAGTAAGTCTCTCAACCCAGAGGGCTCTAGTAGCTGCTATGGTGGGGGAGGGGTTGCAGTTTGCCTGCATGGCTCTTATGAGGGGAACCCAGGTCCCACCCATCTGTCCAAGCTGCCACCACTGTGGCTATACTCTTGAGGTGAGTTTGGCTGGGAACATGCCTTCATTGTGGGGGAGCCAAATCTTTCAGCACAAAGCACTTTCATTGTTGCTATGGGAATAGTGGAACTGTGGCTACAAGCAGCTTGAGCCAAAGTTATTTTCTGGGATGCCAAGAATGGAGAAGTTGCAGAGGAGGAGGTGTCCACATTCAGGAATGATGGCTCTGTGTTCCCTCATTGCACTCCCCTGTGGGATGAGAGCCCCATGTCCTGTTGCTGGCCTGTGGCACACAGATGAGGGATGAGAGACTTCTTACTTATTATTTGGGCTCTGGGCCTCCCTGGGTTAGGTTTTCACTGCCAATTTTTCTTTTCTTTCCTCCTCTCTCTAAGCTTTAAAGCTCTTGGTGGCATCCCCAGACTCCACTGCTATTTGTCCCTGTGGTCCACCTCTGAGCTGTAATCATTCTCCACTCTCCTCAGTCTACCTCTCTTATCTTCTGCTGAGACAATCTGACAAGCTGTGTCTCTTGTTGGCCATCTTGGTGGAAAAAAATTCTTAAAGAAAAAACTGTCAACCATGAATTCCGTATCCTGCAAAAATAAGCTTCATAAGTGGAGGAAAAATAACATCTTTTCTAGGCAAGAAACCATTGAGGTAATTTCTTACCACTAGAATAGCCCTGTGAGAAATGCTCAAAGAAATTATAAACATAAAAATAAAGGTCAATACTATTATACAAAGAAACAAAAGTATACAACTCATAAGTCTTATAAAACAATTACACAAGTGAGGTGACAAAGAAACTGGATAACAACATTATGGAAAGAATAAGATCTCACATATCAATATCAACCTTGAACATAAATGGATTAAGTGTTTCTTTTAAAATATGTAGCTTGTTGGATGGATTAAAAACATATGACCCAACTCTATGCTGCTGACAAGAAACCCAATTTACCGGTAAAGATATTTATAAACTGAAGGTAAAGGGGTGGAAAAAGATACTCAATGCAAATGGAAATCAAAAGTGAGCAAGAGTTGGTATAGTTACATAAAGTAGACTTTCAATCAATAACAGTAAAAAAAAAGACAAAGGGGGGAGGAGAGGATGGGTATATACATACATAATGAGTGCAATGTGCACTGTATGGGGGATGGTCATGCTTGAAGCTCTGACTTGAGGGGGGAGGGGGCAAGGGCAATATATGTAACCTTAACATTTGTAGCCCTAAAGTATGCTGAAATAAAAAAAATACAGAGAAAGTCATTATATAGTGATAAATCCATTAATTCAACAAGAAAATATAACAATTCTGAATATATACAGGCAACACCAGAGCAACAAGTTTTATCAAACAAATATTAATGGGCCCAAGAATAGATATAGACAGCAAAACAATAATAGTGGGGAACTTCAACACCCAACTGAAAGTACTAGACAGATCACTGATATAGAAATTCGACAAAAAATCACTGGACTTAAATTGGACTTTAGAGCAAATGGACCCAAAAGATATTTAAAGACCATTCTACTCAAAAACTGTAGAACATACATTCTACTCATCATCACATGAAATAGTCTCCAAAACAGACCAAATATTAGGCCATGAAACAAGTCTCAACAAATTTTTAAAAATTAAAATCATATCAATCATCATCTCTGGTTACATGGAATAAAGCTGGAAATGAGTTCCAAGAGGAACTTCCAAAAGTATATAAGCACATGGAAATTAAACAAACTGCTCCTGCATAATCTTTAGATCAACAACAAAATTAAGATGAAAATCAAAAAATATTTTGAAAAAAATGAAAATGGAAACACAACATACAACAAATTCTGGAGACACAGTAAAAGTAGTGCTAAGGGGAAAGTTTATAGCATCAAATGCCTACATCAAAAAAAATGGAAAAATCAGAAATTAACAACCTAATGTCATATCTCAGTGAAGTAGAAAAGCAAGAACAAACCAAACCCAAAACTAGCAGAAGGAAAAAGAAACAAAATTAAGAACAGAACTAAATGAAATTATGACCAGAAAACAAAGAAAGGATCAACAAAATGAACAGTTGTTTTCTTGAAAAGAAATAAAATCAAAATAATGATAGAGTAAACATGAAAAAAGAGAAAATATTCAAAAAATACAATCAGAAATAAAAAATGAGACATTGAAACTGATATCACAAAAATACAAAAGAAACCAGAGTATACTCTTAATAATTCTATGCTCACACACTAGAAAACCTAGAGAAAAATGGATAAATACAACCTCCCCAGATAGAATATGGAAGAAATAGAAATCCTAAACATAAAAATTACAAGTAATATGATTAAATTAGTGATAAAAAATCTACTAGCAAATGAAAGCCTAGGACGAGATGGATTGATAGCTGGATTCTACCATTTACAAAGAATAATTGGAGCCAATCTTACTAAAACTGTTCCCAAAAACTCAAGGAAGGAATTCTCCCTAACTCATTTTATGAAGCTAGTATTATCCTGATACCAAAGCCACACAAGGACTCAACAACAACAACAACAACAACAGCAACAACAACCCCACTGGTCAACATCCATGATGATCACATATGCAAATATCTCCAACAAAATACTAGCAAACCAGTTCCACAGCACATCAAAAAGATAAATCACCATGATCAAGTGAGTTTTCTCCCAGGGGTACAAGAATGGTTTTCAATAAGCAAACCAATAAATGTAATCTACTACATAAACAGAATTAAAAGCAAAAAATATATAATCACCTCAGCATATGCAGAAAAATCATTTTATAAAACTCAAAATTGTTTCATGATAAAAACCATTCAACAAACTAGGCATAGAAAAAATATACTTCATAATAACAAAAGCCATATATGACAAACACAAAGCAAACTCACACTGAATGGGAAAAAGTTGAAATCATTCCCCCTAAAAACTGGAACAATGAAAGGGTGCCCACTTTCCCCACTGCTATTCAACATTATACTGGAAGTCCTAGCCAGAGCCACCAAGTAAGACAAAGAAATAAAGAACATCAAAATTATAAGAGAGGAAGTCAAGTTATCTGTATTTGCTGACAACATAATTGTATACTTAAAAAACCCTAACAAGTCCTCCTAATGACTTCTAAATTTGATAAATTAATTCAGTAAAGTTTCAGAATACAAAATCAATGTATAAAAACCAGTAGCTTTTCTACATACCAATAACCAAGCTGAGAACAAAATCAGGAATTAAATCCCATTTACAATAGCTACAAAAAATACTTAGATATATTTAAACAAGGAGGTGAATAATTTCTACAAGGAAAACTTCAAAACACTGATAAAATAGACTGTAGATGACACAAACAAATGGAAAAACATCCCATATTCTTGGATCAGAAGAATCATTGTCATTAAAATGATCATATTGCCTAAAGCAATCCACAGGTTTAATGCAATTCTTATCAAAATACCAATGTCATTTTCCTCAGACTTAGAAAATAAACTAAAATTCATATGAAACAAAAAAGAGCCTGAATAGCTAAAGAAATCTGGAAAAAAAAGAAGAAAGTTGGAGTCATTATATTACCTGACCTCAAATTATACTACAAAGCTATAAACAGCAAAACTGCATGGTATTAGTATAAAAATAGACACAGCAATCAGTGGAACAGAATAGAGAATAAAGAAAATAAAGACATACTATAACCAACTGATCTTATACAAAGTCAACAGAAGCATATACTGGGAAAAGGGACACCCTATTCAATAAATGGTGCTGGGAAAATTGGATAGCCTTATGAAGAAGAATGAAAATGGATCACTATCTCTCAAAATTTATAAAAATTAATTAACTCAAGATGAATTAAAGATTTAAATGTAAATCCTAAAACTGAAATCCTAAAAAT
>CAUYRT010071790.1:0-25040 GCA_963574885.1 Lepilemur ruficaudatus
CTAAAATGTTATTATTAATATTTTTTTAATTATTTTTTTGAGACAGAATCTCACTCTGTCGTCCGGGCTAGAGTGCCGTGGCATCAGCCTAGCTCACAGCAACCTCAAACTCCTGGGCTCAAGCAATCCTCCTGCCTCAGCCTCCCAAGGAGCTGGGACTACAGGTACGCACCACCGTGCCCGGCTAAATTTTTCTATATATATTTTTAGTTGTCCGGCTAATTTCTTTCTATTTTTTTAGTAGAGATGGGGGTCTCACTCTTGCTCAGGCTGGTCTCGAACTCCTGAGCTCCAACGATCCGCCCAGCTTGGCCTCCTAGAGTGCTAGGATTACAGGCGTGAGCCACCATGCCTGGCCTTAAATGTTATTAAATAACTAAGATGTTAGTATAGACCATATAAATCGCAGATCAACTGGGCTCTGAGCGAAGTCCCTTGCTGTATGCATCCACTCTGGTCTCCTGCCTCCTTTTAGTGCAACTTGGTTCCCATCCCTACCCACCAGCAGGGCTACACCTGGTCATTTTGTGTGGCTGACCCCCACTACACTGTCCACAAGACAGGGCCACTCATCCTGCTCAGAGCTGGACACTTGTCTGTTCTGTGTCTCCATTCTCCATACCGAGCAACCACGGAAATACACACACTGGTTTTTAAAACAACCAACCCAAAGTCATAGAGCAAGGAACATCAACCTTGGGATCTTTCCTCCCAACTCCACGAATTAAAATCCCTCAGAGAGCCAGCTCCAAACACAGATCCCCTCAGGCCCCATCTCTGGAGACTGTGTTTTAGTTAAGTCTGAGGTGAGACCCTGTATTATATCACGAGCAGGCAAACCTGTGTGATTTTTTTTTCCAGAATAGTATGGAGGCGCAAACAGTTTGGTTAAAATTGCCTTTGCACCACCTGTGTGTGATTTTGACGCAGGTGAGACAGGCTCCCCCAGGAGAAACTCGGTGGAAGGTTGGAGCTTTCTCTCTGGGGCCCTTAAATGATCCATCTAATGCCCCATGTTTATCAAGTTCCAGGATAAGCCTTTGACTTAAATGTCATCTTCTGAGTCCTACACTGAAGTTCTTTCATAACACCATGCAAACCAAAGCTACCTCCCGGTTTTCATACGGTGTTACTTACTCTGAAGTTGTTCCGTGTTAAGATATCAATGACCACCCCCCAAAAAAATCATCAGAGAAACAGAACACCATCTCTAGCCTGAGGCTGAAATGGATCTCTGAAGCTACCAGTCAATCCATCACACCCAGATGCCCTCAGGAAATCAAGCGCTCCGGCCAGATTTACATAGCGCAAAATGAAGAGAAAACTGGCATTTTCTGCAAAGGCAGAGCC
Source organism: Lepilemur ruficaudatus (assembly GCA_963574885.1). NCBI lineage: Eukaryota > Metazoa > Chordata > Mammalia > Primates > Lepilemuridae > Lepilemur > Lepilemur ruficaudatus. Next base: position 1,351 of record CAUYRT010071790.1, read on the forward strand.
CGAACCCATGTTTGTGCCTGAATGACTAGGCATCGGATTTTATTATGTAAATCGAAAGCTTTTAGAGGGCAAGGAAAGTTTCTACTCAAATGCCTTGAGATAGCTCATGAGAGTGGGGTGCTTAGTAAGTTATTTTTTAAAGGTGATGGCACGTATTGCTCAAGCCTCCATTTCCCCCGCCCGTAAACATGCCCGGATTTAGGGGCTGCCGACTCCTCCTCACTCTGCCCCCAGCACAGGAAGCTCGGTCCAGCCTCTCCCCCCGGGCTAGCCAGCTGGCAGTCTCCGCAACCAGGAAAGGAGGACGTTCGAGGCCTTGCTCAGGGCTGATCAAGCACACATTCCAGGCCTGTTTCGTAAACTCTGCAATTAGCTTTCCTTCCAAACATGATCCCCTGAAACCCTGAGAAACAAAAATAATTCTACCACATGCTTCTCCCTGGATCTTTAAAATACGCTAGCACGCTTTCCCTAGCAGACAGGGAGCGATCACGCACACCTTGTGAAAGACTGAGGAATGCACGGTAACCACCTTCCTTAGGATTTGCATATTTTAGGGTGAAAACAAGATGGACGATAGGGCTTTGAAAAAAATTGTAAGATTCTTCCCTTAGGAAATCTTTGCCTTTTTAAGAGGTGGAGGCTGAGAATGGTGCTCTCCAATTAGGTTCCTTGGAGAAAGGAAAACCCGGAAGATGAGGGGCTACTATATGCACAAGAAAGTTTGGACCCAAGGGAAAAGGAGTCGGCGAGAAATAGAATATGGGACTGGTCTAAATGAAGGGTCACAGCTGCCTGACCCCAAAGTCAGAAACAAAGTGACTGAGGATCATCAGACAGCTGCCTGAGAGCGAATTCGGGAAGGTCTGTTTGAATAGCAAGTGTTCAACACTTTCCGGACACTATTCTAAGAGTTTTGCATGTGTTATCTTGTTTAAAACACTTAACCATCATGATAGATTGTTGCCTTAATTTTCCTCTTTTTATAGCTGATAAAACGAAGGGGCAGAAGGACAGAGCACAGTGACATAGGGAGGAAGTGGAGGAGTGAGACTCAGCCCTGGGAAGTGCACCTGCGTCTCCCCGGGGCAGACTCTCCAGGTCCTTCAGTCTTATGTCTGGACCCACCGCAGGTCAATCCAGAGAGGTTGGTTCTCTCTGGGACTTTCAAACAGGACACCAAAGCTCAGGAGGGAGCAGGAATGAACAGAAGGATAAAGAAAGAGAAGGACACCCAGTCTCGGAAAGGACCTCTGCGTGGGCATTAGCAGAAGGCAGTAGAGACCACAGCCATGGCTCCGACGAGCCCTCATGGCTCTCTGGGAAGCGATTATCTCCTCCTGTTCTCCGTGATTCCTGACCCATTTTGTCAAGGAGAGGACCATACACCTTCACCCTTGTAGAGAATGCTGAAAAATCCTGCCTGGGGGTCATCTGGCTGCATTGTGCATTTAGACGATGCTAGTGAAGGTTTTACGGAGAGCTTCATGCAGACCAGGGGTTTGAATGAGTACAGCAGCCCTGCACGTTTACATGGTTGAAGTTTAAATAAATCTTTCCCTGTGGAATTAACAAACATGGTACAAAAATGAAATCAGCATCAATGCTGCCTGAATCTCACCTCTGTGGGCTGCCCTTCCAGTTTGCCTTGGCAATGAAGCGAAGATTTCTGTGAACGAAACAGATCTCTCTTCTGTTTTGAAAGTTTTCGAGAGGGAGGGTTTCCCTGTGCAACTCATCAGCACACTGAGTAGCCAACATTTGTCAAAAGGCTGTGATAAGTTCTGTGGCGATACGGCCCCTCCTTTCTAGACTTTCTAGAAAGTTCTTGAGGCACAGAAGTAGGTAGAAAAAGAAGACAGTCAAAAGAAAAATGCTCTGAATCAGAGAGAAAGAGAGGCAACTAGAAAGAAAGTAAAGGGGAAATTTGCAACTGTACGAATCTAAAATAACTCTTAGTGCTATAAATGCTGTAAGTTTTCTAAGGATGAGCCTCAGCATTCATTTCTCACATGTAACATGAAAATATTAAGTCATGCACTTACTAATTCCTATAAACTGATAGTTGAAAACAATTTAATTGGTTCCCAACAAAATTTATTATCTTCTTTCAAGCTCACTTATGGCACTTAAAAAGAAAGGGAAAATTCTAAGAGGATATAGTTCTGGTTTAATCACTTGTGAACTGCGTAACCTTGGGAAAATAACATCTCTGAGACTCTTTTCTCATCTCATTATCTAATGAGATAATGTGAGTGAAAGAGCTATTTAAAAAACTATGAAATTGCATTATCTCTGCCTAGTAACTAATTTTTAATATTCTGATTGTTTGTATAAAAACCACAGTGAAAATCTGCAATCGTCCATGAATATTTCTCAGTACAGTGGAGGATTACTCTCTCTAGAATTACATGAATATTTTACATTTTTAGTTTACATTTACTGTATACCTGGAAGCCTAAAGGTATTCCATTTCTTTTTTTTTCTTTCTTTTTTTTTTTTTTTTTTGAGACAGGGTCTCACTCTGTCACCCGGTGGCATTACTCAGAGCTCTCTATAATCTTCACCTCCCAGGCTCAAGTGATCTTCCTGGCTCAGCCTCCCAAGTTGCTAGCATTACAGGCACCCGCCATCATAACTGGCTAATTTTTAAATTTTTTGTATAGATGGGGGTCTCGCTATGTTGCCCAGGCTGGTTTTGAACTGCTGGCCTCCCAAAGGTATTCTTTTAAATGCCTCTGCACAATTATTAATTTAAAGAACTCACAAATCACACATCAAATTCTAAAAGTGAAGATGTTTTTAGCCTTTTTGGTGATAATGTCAAGTTGTAAAATCAAAACTAAATTTAAAAAAATCATATTTAAAAGTACAAGAACAATTTCCGAACACGTTTAACCAGAAACTGAAAACAGGAAAGAAATCATCTGGGCACAAAACCGATAATTGCTGGCATTAATACTATTTCTAAATTCAACTGCTTTAAAAATAAATCACTTTATAATTTAATTAGGTTTTCACCTAAAGAAAAAAAGCACTAATAAAAGCTCAGATAAGAGAAAGTGGACTTGGGCAATTGGTTTAAAGAGAATCCACATAATCGTAGGGCTTAATTTTTTTATCTACAATTCGGCTCAAAGTCATCAGAATGACTTTTGTATCAAAGAGCTTTCCGTGAGTGACAAGAGCAAGACTTGCTTTGTCCTGTCGAAAAGTCATTATTCCATGAAATAACTTTAGCCTGCCAAGATGAGAAAGAACAACAGATGCTGTTTTTGCATTATCTGCATTATTTCAGCCAGCCGTCCTTAGACATTTGGGTCAAATTTCTAGAAATTTGTTACTTGCATTTGACAGAGGAATCATGTATCTTAACCTCTCAGTCTGACCTTTCTAATTGGCTTCCATTTGTAATACACCATTTTCTGTGGCAATTATCCTTAGGCTGGTCCAAGTGTAGTCTATTTTTTGCATGCATTAGGGCATAAATCAGATCATTTTAAACATTAAGATTTTCACCCAAAACAAACCAATAAGAGAAAGTTCCTTTACGTACATTGTGTCTTGTGATGGTGGTTAGATTTTGAAGGTGTTTCAATCTTTTACACATTCAAAGTAGATTATATTATATGTGGATTTTTAAAAATTAAATATTATTTTCTAATAAAACAAGATATACTGCTTTTTCACAGAGATGCAGAATTTTGTTCCTTAAAACAAATAAATAAAAAATCATAAAGCATTATTTTTATGAATACTGTATTATCACTTGCTAGATTATAATAACCAGCTCAGAAAATGAAACAGGTAAGTCATTTTATAGTTTTTGCAGTGGGTGATTAAAGAGTTTAACAAAGGTTTTCCATTTGTGTTAATAAACTGATGTTTTAGTAGAGTTTATTATATTTACATTTAGATTATTACCATGTAATAATAGGCAATATTAATGAGCATTTATAATGTACCAAATATAATTCCAAACACTTTATGTGTCTTATGTCATTCAATCCTCAAAAAAATTATAGAAATTGCTCAAACCCTACTCTCTCTTCCAAAGCATTTTAACGAATCACCTTTAGTTGTTAAGGAAAGGGAAAATTGTAACAGTCTTACACACTGAACCAAGTGGAATTCTCACTAAATTTTGTAAAGGTCTATAAAATAAAAATCATACATTGCTTGCACTCAATTAAAACTTTCTACATACATTGGAAATTGAAAAAGTGATATTGCAATAAGTTACTTAGCAAGAACGAAAGGGAGTAAGGATTAAAGAACTAACTTTAAAGAATAATTACTTTTTTAAATGACATAATGTGAAGAAACTTAGCACAACACAGAAAAAGCACCAATCACTTTTAAGTGCTGTGCGTACATACTAATGCAAGCAAACAGAATCTGTAAGTAGGAAAACTAAGCTAAATGTATCTTATTATCTTAAAACATTTTAGTATTCCCCAGGTAATAAGCATTTTTGTAAAAAAAACTAAGCTATAAATAATTTGTAAATTGATCACAAAATGTATAAGAAGTCTGAGGAAATTTTTAAAAGTGCAAAATTAGTCTTCATAGTATTACAAAGTCATTTTTTTGATGTCACAAAAATAGAAGATAAAAATTCTTCACATTTATCAAATAAAATTTCTCTGTGAAGGTCAGAGTTTTCTAATTACTGGTTTCTTCCCTCCCTACTTGTTAATATGAACATATGTTATATTACTGAGGTCCAATTTTTGACATCATGAGTAGCTTGTAAAATTAAATTAGAGCCTCATCTACTAAATATACACACAATCACCATAAACTTGTAAATTGAAAATGTTATGTAATATATTATTGCCCTAATACTTCATATTTGGGCAACTTCTAAGAAATAAACCATGGCAACCACTTTGAGCATGCTATTTCCAAGTGCACTCACCCTTAAAGCTTTTTGTAGACTCTATAATATCTTCCCAAGTAAACAAAATATTTAAATGATTACTTACAGAAACACAGAAAATTCTCTTGGTTAAATGTACATGTCACTTTATACAAAAAAAAAAAAAATTAACTTCTCGGGCAAGTTGTCTGCTTTATCTACCAATTTGGAAAATTACTTCATTACGTTTTACAAATGTAAAATCTCCATAACACCTTTAACAAATATAAAGTGGTTCTACTTACACTTGCATGGAGTTTTCCTTTTTTTGACATCGCTAAAAATTTGTTGCTGAAAACTCCTCGTATTCCTACAATCCCCTGAGACACAGCAAATATTTCCAAAACACCTAGGATGACAGAAATCCCAAAATAAAACACAGACTCTTCTCTATATCAGTGTGAAGAATTAAATTTCTACATAGATTCTTTCCATTCCTTATTACTGTGATTAAAAAAAAGAACTTAGTATTAACATCCTTATTTTTCATGACATTCACGATGCAAAAAAAAAGGCTCGCATTCAAGTGCTCATTTAAAATTATTTATTTCCAGACTCAAAAATTTAAATCTGCTTAATCAATAATTTTTATTTTTTGACAAGTAATAAGTTGCTCTTAATAAACAATGTTTGACAATAGAATCTTTTCAAGTTGCAAAGGAATTAAAAAGACATTTTTTTCTGCATGTTTTTAAAATAATTCTCATCCATTATTTCTCCATACCAGAGAGTACACTACTTTTAATATAAAAGCTCATAAAGTCTGTACTCAAGACTAGTATAAACTCCTTGAAAGCCTGGAAAATGATACCTATTTACATGAAATAAATCCCTCTTCTCTAATCATCATGATTATAGTAGTTGCAAATAAACATACACCATGCTAAATCTTTTAGTGAGTAGCTCATTTAAAAACTACATATAATAAGATACTGAAAGCCCTATAAATAACTTAGGATTATTGGTTCAATGAAGTGTTTAATGGATTATGCTTTGGGACATCTTGCATTTTGAACTATTTCCTGGAACAAAATTTAATGAGGTATTTTATTACATTACTGTTTATAGTTTGTATTTCATAGCTGGCATTATCAAGCCCATGTCTGTCTCCTACAGTAATTCGGAGTCCACCTCCACTAGGTCAAGACAATCACCATTCGTAGAATATTTTAAGAAGGTAAAATTCATAGTCTGCATATCACTGGAAAGCCTGCTTATTTATCATAAATTCATGTATACTGTTATACAAACATGAGAAAAGCATGTTATTGTTATTCAACTGTATAAAATTGCCCCCAAAAAACCACCCAAAATAATATAGTTCACTAGAGCTAAAAAGAGACCTGGTCTAAAAAGAAACAAAGGAAGGAGAGAAGGGAGAAAGGGAACATCTCAACATTTAACTCTATAATATTTTAAGCATTAGTATTAGGATATCTCAATAGGACTCTGCTGAATGGAGAAATTCACCAAACTTTTCTTAAAATAGCAATTTCCCCCTGCAGTATTTGAAGTACATACAATATTATTCAGTTTACAAAAAAAAGAAATATTTTATAAGTACATATATACGAGTAACTTTATTGAGCACTTACATTGCACGTGAGAACTAACATCTGTAATTACGGTAAGCGCTGCTGCTTGTTTATTCAATCTGGTTTCTTAAAAATACTTGATCAGAAAGTCCATAAAAAAAGGACAACTGAACAACTTTTTAAAAAATAAATGTTCTTAGCTCAGAGTAAAGAAAACGTATCCCACGGAAACTGAAGCTACCGCTTTATTAGTTGAAAAACAAAAGCAAAAAATTAAAAACTGTCAGAAAGTACTTTTAGAAGGAAACTGTTGAATAAGCTGGTGTCTCATAAATCCTCTCTCTCCTTCAAGATGTTTTCAAAATGCTGTTTGTGAGAGATTTTACCATAAAAAGCATTTGAATGTGATACACACCCAAAGGTTTAACAGCGTTGTTATTTTATCAAATGGTGCCAAAGGCTCCGAATGCTTTGTAAAGTTAAATGCCCGACACAGGTGCAGTCGGTTATAATGACATTACTAAAGCAAAGTTGTCTTTCTATCGGAATTACAGAATAGTACTGAGAACAGCATTCGTGCTTTTAAATATTTGGGAGATGGCAGGTTTGATTGTGAGGGCTGTGCAAACTTGAGCGTTCAAAAACGAGAAAGGCATGAGAAACTGTGCCAGTGTGGAATGAGAGATACAAAAGAGACAAGAGAGAGTTGGTAGAAGGGGAGACTTGCTTGCATCTTTCCCTCGATTTACTCATGGTTCTAGGTTTTTTATGCCATTCTGTGGAAAACGATCTGGTTTTGCAAATGCAAATCTACTGTATATTAATAAAAAACACATACAACATAGTGTAAAGATAGAATTCTCGTAACTATGTGTTTCTGCATGCCAACTTTAAGGATGTTAAGATGAAAAGGCGTTATAAATATTTGTTTCATGGAAAGACCACTGCTTTGCCTAAATGAACCATTAGTTTCTGACAACTGATGTATTCTACTTTTTAAGAAAGGCCCATTTTGACTCATTTAACTTCTGTCTCAACACATTGTAATTCTGTATGTTATGCACAATTTGCATCGCAATGCATTTTTTAAAAGATGAAATAATATATGTGAGGGTGTCATTATTTTATCACATATTGCATGGTTTATTTTCTTATAAGTTCCAGGATAAAAAAATGATGCATTGTCTGAGAATGAAAGGATTTTATAACTTTAAGAAAATTACATTTAACTGAAAGCTTAAAAAATACACACACACACACACATATATATCATTCTATTTAACGTGACAAGTAAAGGAGAGAGAAAAGGTGAAATTAGATGAAAGAAATACTTTTCACATAGACAACTTTGGTATTGGCCTTCTGAATCTCAATGTAATGACAGCCTAATATTGGGATCACCGTTAAGATCGTAATTTCCAAAGTCATGTCAGCAGTGAATTCCCAGTGTCTTGTTTTCCAGATTATTGGGGCAGATTCATTCAGTAAGCCTCACAGTTCAACTTCCCGTCCCCCTCCCCAGGAGACCACAGGCCTCTTGATTTGACTATGACAAATCTCAGGAATTCGTTCAGAAATCCTACATAATATTTAACACCCAGGTGCATTAAATCACACCTACATAAACCCTCAAAAACATTTCTCTAACGTTGATTTTTTTTCTTCCATTTCAGTGATTTTCTGACCCTTCCATTAGGAATCAGTGATACTACCTTTGATGGAAACTTACGGTTCATTTCATGGATCCCAAGACAGTAAGTATTCCTCAGCAAAGTTATGGAAGGCTAAGTTTGTCTCATCGGTACTTAATGATTGTTTGCTCAATTGGATTGTCTTTGTTGATCCTCTTACTATTTCTCTGTCCCCTTGTCAGGACACCCCACGTGTACACACGTATGACACATAGTACTCTTCTGCTACTGTGGTCCTCTCCCGCTTGAGGGGTAAAGGAAGAGGGCACAGTGTGAATTAATTCACATTAAGGTGTTAACGACAGCGTGCTATTTTTCTTAAAGTGTTCACATTTAAGAGGATCCACAGAAGAGGGCAATGCTTAACAGAAGGAATTATTCTCTCTTGTTGGAATTACAGAGTTGACATCTAGGTTGAAGGAGGTAATGATTTCTTGGCATCGCTCAGATTCTACACACACTATTTAATCCACTTACCTACCAGGATAGCTATGTGTTATGACATAAATTTGCTTCACTTAAGAAAACATAGATGCAGATTTTTGACTTAGTCCTCTCCGGATTTTTTAATAGGGCCCTGTGGATGGTGGTTGATACAATTACACTAACGTCTCCCTTTTCTTAGTGAATAAAATACAGGAAAAAAAAACATAGATATTCCATGTATTCAGAAGCTTTCAACAACCCTTCTGAAAATTCCCAAACAAAAATATTTTACAAGTGCAGTTTCTCTACTTGCATCCATACAGTAACAGATAAGGCTGTGCCAAGTTATCAAATCTGAATCTTGAAATATCCAGGGTAGCAGTCTTCACTGATTAAATTAGTAACAATTTTATTTTTGCACTTGACTTTTTTTCTACGCAGTAGATAGACACATATTCTAGTTTATCTAGGTTTGGGGGACTGTGTAATGGATCTACCTCACACCAAAATTGATGGTAAATTCAGATTTTTTAAAAAGCAGTAAAACTGATGGTTCTGTTAGCCAAAATATGTGACTGGAATTTTCATATTTTATGTGAAACTTTTGGTTTTATGTAGCCACAGTCTTGGAGTTTTCTTTCCTAAACTGACAATTACCTGATTGCCTATGGGTCAGTGGCCCAAGATAAGTCAACAGAAGTGTTATAACGAAACCGAACTTGAAAGCATGTAAAGTAAAGCAAACCCTGGGTTTCTATGCAATAGTGAAGGTCTTACCACCTGTCTTGTCTTATTAGTCTTTCTTCATCTTCTCCCGATATTTTCTCATAATAGGGGCTTATATGCAATCACCTTGATTCCATTTTCTGTCCTTAAAACTTGGAATAACTATTGCATAAAAGAAGCTAGGAATATATTAATTGGTACACCTAAACAAATTACGTTTCGGAATCTATGGCCAGAGGGTCACTGATGGAGAAACTAGAAAATATTCACAATTGGTAAATGATAATTGTGAAACACATATATATGTATTCGTTCTATCAGACAAATGTTACAGATTATTATTGGGCTTAAAAGGATCTGTTCAAATGCAGTTTCGTGGTAAAGCTTTGACACTTTTCCGAAGTAGCAGGCTTGTAACAAAAAGGCTGTTTCCTATCATTGCTAACTCACAGACAATAGAATTGGATGATGAGGTAAACTGAGGCATCCTCTCTGGTCTCTGATACAGCTCTCTCTGCCTCTCTCGTGAGACTTAGACAAATGCTTCCTCACATACCATCAGCAACACTTTAGTTTACATGTGTGTCCAGAAAAAGACAAGTGCTGTCTTCAGAGAGGTAAATGACCAACTGCAATCAGCAGGCTTCTGTTTCTCTCTCACAGCTACGTAAGGGCAGAGAACCATCTTAAATTTCCAAATTACATGCCATCCTGCTAAACACAAGACATTCCACAAATTCTTCATTGAACAACGGTAGCAAAATTTTATGTAGTATGGGACACTGCGGACATCACAAAGGTATAGTTAAATTATAACTTCCTCTGTCAAAAAATATCTATGGAAGGCAAAACAAACAAACAAAACTAACACAAAAGCAACCAAAATGTCGTGCACAGGGAGGCAGGGATCCTATGTTAGGTGCCTGAATGAAAGAATGGGTATATGAAGGAAAGGAAATCATGAGAAAGACACAGAGACTGAATTCTGAAGGGCCGTTGTAAAAAGAAATGAATTAGGGAAAAGTTAGTTCAATTAAGCTTTATTCAGGCACCATTAAGGAAACATCCCCATGTTCTCTTACAGATAGATGTCTCTCGATAGGGATTTGAAAATAATAGACAGTGGTGAATGTCTTCTTTAACCGCATGCATTTTTTTAAAAAAATCTGTTCTCATTTTCCATCCTTTGCTTTTCTACAGCTTCCTCTCTGGCAAGGCCTAAACTCCAAAAACATTTGTCTCTGGCAGTGTCATTGTAGAGAAGGGGGTGGCTATCTTGGGAATGAGCCTGACTTCCAGAGAGCTCTCTCACACCAAAACCCACTCCAGACACATTCTCTGAGCCCCCCGGGCACCTGCCTACTGCTTGCTGCCTGTTAATTTGGGGTCTTCCCTTGGGCACACGGAAGTTACCCTCTGGTGGTACTGATTTCCTGGACAGACTACAAGAAGAGCAGAAAGAGAAAGTGTTCCTGTAAGAGAAGGAAGGAAAGTTTGCTGCAAGTGGGGGATAAGCTTTGATGTTTGATGGAGTAAAGACCTGGGGAAATGAGAAGGACAAATAGAAATACCCAAACAGACATAACACTGGCTACTCTGGGAATCTCAGAAAATTCCCCTTCAGCCCAACAGACCTGGCACTTTATCACCAAAAGGTGGGCAGTTACTTGATAAGAGTGAAATGAACTCTGAACCATGAAAATAGGACCCTCTAAGGAGCGTGCAGGAGGCCCTGGGAGTCGCTGGGGTGTGTGGAGGGCGCTTTCTCCCCTGTTGGGTGATCCAGGCCACCTCGCCACGTTTGCCAAAGCCTCCTGGAACCTCACAGCCAGAGAGACCAGACAGAAGAAGGGGGCAGGCGGGCAACTGCTTCTTTCCCAGCACGCATCACCGGTTCTTCCACACTAGGCCCCCTTCACTCTTGGGGAAAGCCTTGCCAGCCGCCCACCTCCCCAAGGCGACCACCTCCCCAACGCGCGTGCACCTCCAGCCCGGCTCCCGAGACCGCAGCCAGATTACCAGCCGGGCAGTGGCGTCCACGCTGCTCCAGAGCCTGCGTAAGAAGGAGCCCAAGGCCCCATAGAGTCCTGGGTCCCCAACTGACTTGCTCCCCGCCAAGCAAGCGAGGTACAGCTGGGAGCTGCCAGGCTGACACCGAGAGCCAAGTCTGCGCAACGCTATCTCCTGGCCACGCTTCCGCTCTCCCTGCGTATCTCAGAGGCCCCAGCAGTGGCTCTGCCTGGTGATCCATCCCCCGCTGCAAGAGCGATCTGGCCCACCGAAATCCCGCAGTCCTGCACACAAACCCAAATCATCCTTGCCCTCTACTGCCGAGAAGCAGTGAGGGGACCCTGAGGAGCGGCTGTGAGGATCTGGAAACCTAGATGGAACGCAAGAGAAGATGGGAAAGGAGGAAAAGAGGGAGAGAGACAGCTAAAGAGAAAACTCAGAAAATTTAAAACTTGTGTTTTTTTTCTAAAAAGTCCTACAGAATTTGCACCCATACCGAATGGAATCTCCTCTGTCGTTCTCCCAAAGTACAGAACTTTCTCCTAATTGTCCTTGGACACCAAAGGCTGGCCACTCTCCTAACAAAGTGTTGTCATGGTCTCAAAATACTAAATGTTGCTAAATCCAGCTCTGGAGTTGATGATTTCCATGTTCCTCACGTCTCCCTGTCTGAACGTGTCCAGTTTTCCAGATCACGGTCTTCTTCCCGGCAGAAATATCTGGTCTCCGCCCTGATACCCACACGCACACTCTATATGTATGTATGTGCATGCTGTATGCATGCATGCATGTCTGTACACTATATACATATATGCAAATACATGTGCGATATTAATTCAAGTTTATGGTACTAGGCAGAGGGGAGAAGTATTGGAGATTTAATTCTAGTAAGAAAATAACTTCAGCAATCCACTTTGACGCCTAATGAAAAATGCTAGCCTAGCTCCTAAGCAGAAGGGAAACAGAAATTGGACGAGGAGAAGGGAGGTTTTTGTTTTTCTCCAGGCATGGCTGGAAGCTCGTCTTTGGGGCTAGGACAACCTGGAAACAAGGTGCTTATCAGGGCACCCTCCCTCTGGGTAACCCACACGCCAGGACTCGCCATTCCTCATGCCCACGAGAGGGGTTGATGCGTGCGAGCCACACAGATAGCATCTTCCCGCAGCCCGCCCGGCCGGCGGTGTCCAGGACCAGCTGGGTCCCGGTGGTGGCCAGGGCGCAGGAAGGTGCGTGCGCGTGGCCCAGGGAATGCCGGCTGACCCTCCCGAGCCTCCCGCAGCCCTCCCAGGAAAGCGAGCAACTTACTTAGGACATTGGCTTCGTGGGAGCCATTGACTTTGCCATCCGGGTAGATCTGCAGATGGAAGCCGATGCCCACCCTGCAGTAGAGGCTGCCCGTCCTGCGCCCCGAGGGGCTCCACTGGAAACTGCTCGGCTCCAAGCCGCCGCCGTGGCCGCCCGAAGGAGCCGCGGGGGAGGCGGAGGCAGAAGAGGAGGACGACGCGGTGCTGGCGCCTCCCGGGTTCCTGCCGGTAGCAGCGGGTCCCGGTCGCCCTCTGGGGGCGACGCGCTTCTCCCCGTGAGCCCAGGCGCTGAGGATCAGGTGGCTGAAGAGGAGGAGGAGAAGGAAGGACAAGCTCATTCTTCCAGCCGCGGGGGTCCTAGGCGCATCTTGCAGGGCTGGTTCTGGGCTCCGTAGCCCCCGCGCGGCCGCGAGCCTCCGGCGCTGCCCCCGTCGCCGCGCCGCGTGGACATAGCCCCGGGGGAGGGAGAGGGAGCCGCGGAGCGACCTCGGCGCTGGCACGCGGGTATTTATAAGCCGGGAGCGCACTGCTCGGCTCACGCCCGCGGAGCTCGGCTCGCCCGCCGCTCTGTGCGCTCTCCGGCCGGCGCGGGGAGGGAGCCCGGCGGGCCCGGGGGCGGGGGGTGCAGGAGGGAGGGGAGGGGAGCGAGCGAGTGGGAGGAGAAGCCGCCCCACAGACGCTGCGCGCGTTCGCCGCGTGCGCCCATCCCAGGGCACGCTCCCCAGCAGTCCCCAAGCCCGCGCGACCACCCCTCCCCCAGGAGCGCCAACCCCGCGCAGAATTCGAACCGGGTTCTCGGGAGATGGGTTCCAGTCCCCTCTCGCCGCCCCAGCGCACTTGCGCCCAGGTAGCGCGCTCCTGGCCACCTAGCACCGGATGTGCAGGTCCCCTTAGCTGTGCGGGGCAGACGCGGCTGTCACACACCTCCTCCCCCGGGGAACCTTCCGGAACCGCGTCCGGCCAGGAGGAGATCCCAGCGCTCCCAGTGCTTTCCTGGGCGGAAAACCAAACAGGGCTTGGACTGGCAGCCCAACTTGGGAAGCTCTGGTGTGCCGCGGGTGGGGAGGAAGGCTGCTTTTGCTGTTGTTACTGGTTTGATAAAGAGCTAAGGGATGGGCTTGGAGTTCGGAAAGCCTCCCCGAGTCACTAGGCTTCCCTGCTTTCCTGCTGGAACTCTCGGTGGCGCTGCGCACTGTGCCCTGCCGGGGAGCTCTCGGTCCGGGTGCGCGAGGCGAGCGCACACGCGCAAGGGGCTCGGGGGCTGGGGCTGGGCACCGGCACATGGAACTCACTGCCCAGTCGTCCTTCCTCACCCCAGGATCTCCTCGGCAGGAAGGATTAGCGAACGCCTCGGCTCGCATTAGCTTACTCGGAGCTGCCGCCGGCTGAAGGACCGACCCCAGTGAATGATTAATGACGCGCGCGCTGGATTGCAACGCCAGGAAACCTGAGAACAGAGAATTTCCCTGTGTGCAATGCCCCCGACTGTTATTTATCTGAGAAATACACCTGACTTGCATTCTTGGAATGTTTCTGTCTGCAAACATATCTGAAGCTTTGCACTTAAGCCCTCGGATACATTATGCATTGGTTATTTTAATGAAAAGGCCGTGATCTTGACTGATAAGGTCAATTCAAATCGGCCAAGGTTGATTCTAAGACACTGGGCCTTATCCATTGTTGAGTACCCACTTCAGGTTTCCTATCTCAATCATGAAAAGCAAAGAAAACGAATGCAGATTTTTGCAGGATTGGAAATTTTCCATGGCCAGAGTACTTAACATCAAGGTAGCCAAAACAGAAAGTCACCTGGACATTTAAAAAAAAAAAGCCACCGTGGGGAAGAAAGGGTACATTGCACATAGATCACATGGCACAGGGCACAGTGACCTTGACACATTATATAAGATTCTCTCCCTCTGGTCTTGTATCCTTCTGGCTTTGCTAGGGTGGGTGGACAGGTCCTTACAAGGCGACCCTGAAAGCAGAGAATAGTCACAGGGTCCCTGGAAATGGTCCATTTGACTGGAAGTCACCTTTTTCTGGGTGAACGATTGTAGGATGTTGAACGTGGGTGCTGGGCCAGCTGCAGGTGGCGCCCTGGGGTCTGTGACAAAGCTGTCAGGGTTTAAGCCATGCTGGCGCCGCTGGACGCCCTCAGTAAGATCCCCCCAATGCGTCACAGAGTCTACAGCCCGTGCGTGAAGTGACAAAGATTTTCCAAAGCAAGTCCTCCGGCTGCTTGTTTGTCCTCCTCCTTCTCCCCAGGAGTCCGCCGAGAAGAGCAGGAGAGTGGCTTCTGCCCCAAACGCACGTACCAGCCCCGTCTCCAAACCTGGGAGGCCAAAAGGACTCTGGGACTGAGGTTCAGTCTTTCCTCCTTTCTCTCAGTTCCTCAAGCCCTACCTGCGCTGAAACAATCCTCCTTGTGCCCTCCAGTCCCCCACAAGGGCCCAGCTGGGGATCACATATTTGTCTAGGGATGACCCAGGAAGGCTAAGACACCTGTCCAGGCTTTAGCTCACCTCAACCTGGAGGAAGGCAAGATGCACTCTTCTGGATTCCAAGGGTTTAGGAAGAGCCAGGGGCTTACTAAAAGGAGACGAGTGACCAGCTGTTGTGCGCAGTGACTGAGTTTAGCAAAGCAGAACTCAACGCCCAACTCGCTCCCATTCCGGGGCTTGGGGGGGAGGGAGGAGTGGATTAATGCGTACACGCGCGCTCGCGCTTAAAACTAAATCCGCATTAGTGCACATAGACGTGTATAGGGTGGATGTCGTCGAACTTTTAAAATGTATAACAAGAGGCTTGAACATGTATTTGGGTCATAAAAAGACTGCAAAATCTGAACAGTGGAACTGAGACTGCAACACCTTGCGCCTGTTCCGCGAGCTGAGTGCCCCCCGCCCCGCGGCGACCCCTACGGGGGTGGGGACCAGTCGCCCGCGCTCAGGCTGCGCGGAGCAGCCCGTCTCAGTCCGTCAAGCCCGTGTTCGCAGCAAATCTGCAGTAGGAAAAAAAAAAAACTCACTTCACTATCTTGGCTACCCCGGCCTCTATTCCCTGGTAGAGTAGAGGCCAAGCTGGTATCACCTTTTCTCTGGCAACTTTCCGAAAGCGCATCACCCAAAGCCGCCTGTTGGGAACGTCTTAAGTTGTCTGCTTATAACCTTGCAGAACCTAGTCATGCGCCCCAGGTGTGCGCGAATACGCACCCACGGGCGTCCCTCAGCTTGGTTCCCTATTCCCTGAGTCCTCCCAGCCGGGGGAGCAAGGTCGGGAGAAGGTGCCTGCGCCTGGCTACCTTCAGCGAGGAAGCAAAGAATCCTCCATGCCAGACAGAAGGAGCTGAGTAGCTACCCGACAGGTTGATAGGTTCCACCAGTCATCCAGGCCTATGAATGCGTCAGCTCCGATCCTCACCCCCTCAGGCTTACCCTCTACAGCCCCCCATTCCTGGGTCACCTCTGACACCCCCTCATGCCCTGGACCCCATGGTTCTGTAGCCCCAGTACCTGAGGTTCCCCTTGCCTAGACCTCAGCACCTGAGTTTCCTTCCAGGGCCTCCCGTGTGGAACACTGACCATGCCTTCCCCTGATTTAGATCTGGTTACTGTGGGCAGAAATAAATGCTCAGGAGACATCATACAATTACTTGCATCCTCAGGCTGGAACCCAAAAGCCTATGTAGACAGTGGTCCGAGTGAAGAAGGCAGTGCCCGAGATTCCCTCCACCCAAGGGACAAAGTCACTATTTTACAACTTTCCTCCGGGTATAAACCGAGGCCGGGCCTCCCTGGGGCCAGGCCTCTAAAGGCAAGGCTGGTGCCTGGAAGTCCACCAGTGCCTCCTGCTGGCATGGAAGGAAGGGCGTGAGGTAGCCAGTGGGATGGGGGAGGAACTCCGGGCTGCCAAGCTAGACTTCCGGGAGGTTCTCCCACCTTGGAACCAGGCTGTGCCAGGTGGGCCTCGTAGAGGCTTCTGTTCCAACAGCCTCAGCTGTATGGAATCTCCACTCCCACAGGTGCAAACCCTACGTGAAAGTTACCTGTTCTAAGGTTGATTATCTGGTATCTTTGGAAGGCAAGGCTGTATTTTGATTCCAGAATGTGTTCCTGGGAGAGCTGCCTTGAAGGACTCCGTGGCCTTCCTTCTCCCTTCTTCCTTCCTACCGCCCTTCCACACGCCCGGAGGCTGTATCCAGATAGCAGGGCCACTTTTTGCTAAGGGACCTGGCCTCTAATCTCATACGACCTGTAATGGAGACTGCTATAGACTGACTGGCTTCCCCCTGGAATCATTCCGATGTTGAAACTGTAATTCCCAGTGTGATGGCATTTGTAGATGGGGCTTTGGGAGGTGATTAGGTCGTGAGGGTCCTCATGATGGAATTAGTACCCTTATAAGAAGAGGCAAGAGAGAACTTGCTTCCTCTCACGATCCCTCCCGGCAGCGAGGAAACCGGGAAGAGGTCTCTCTACGCCAACGCACTGATCTCGGATTTCCTGGACTCCAGAACGGTGAGAGATGCATGTTTGTTGTTTAATCTATACAGCCTACGGTGTTCTTGTAGCAGCTTGAGCAGACCAAGACAGAGCCCCGTTGCCTGGGAGCACTCGGAGCCGGCCCGGTCGGGGTTCTCAGTCCATGTTTGTGCCAAGACCCTCTGTTTCTTCCGGGCCTGGCTTCTTCCCGGCCAAGGTGGCAGCAACAGTGGCTAAAGAAGCCCTGAGAAGGGTGGGAAGGGCCTGCTGTGTGGGAAGAAACAAAGATGAGGAGGGTCAGAGGAGTGTATGCAGGGTGACGATGATGTGGCTGGGTAGAAACTCTGCAGGTCCTGAGGTTGGACCTCTCCCCCTTTCTCCGGGGTCTGTTGTTTTCCACTGAGCAGGGCTGTGTTTGGAAACAGCCACCTGTAGCTGACCTCTGCATCTGAAGAGTCAGAAGGTAAAGCAGTATTTGCTACTAAAAAGAAATCTTGTGTGACCTAAAGTGACTCAATGAAATCAGTTAGGTTTTCTCATCCAGCCCAACTCATGTGCCTTCCAATTCGCCTGGTGACTCTCTCTGTTTAAGGCATGGTACGTCCACGCACTGAGTCCCAAAGCACCACAGACCCCCAGTTATTCCAGCATGAAATATATCCAATTGCAGGGAAATAGCTGCTTTTAAAGTAGTAGAAGCCTCTTCTTAGCCTGTCTGTGACCCGCCATGCAGGAGGGAGGGTGCAATTCTCTGTGCTTGTTATACGTGTTTGGATTAAGATCACGCCACTGTCCCTTTCCTCAAAATAGTCCACTCCGCCGTGTGCAGTGGGTTTCGCTGCTGGCATAGTCTGTATCTAATCAAGTCAAAGAGCATTCTAAACCTACACCAAGGGGTATAGCACTTCCAGTCTTAATTCCCCAAAAGAAGTGCAGCAGGTAGGAAATCTGAGACTTTTCTCATCTACGAAAAAAATAGATACGAGTATAGTTTCTATTCCAACAGCTCTAGCATTCTGGATGTATGTTTGTATCCAGAGACAGGGTATCCATAAGCACATGGGCACTTATTCAAGGAAAATGGGGGTGGGAGAGAGAGAGAAAGGAAGCACAGCGTCCTCTTCTAGGACTTTCTCGTGCCAAATGGAACAGAAGGCCAAGCCTGGTACCAGCAAGAAAACAGAAAGGAAACTGCCGTGGCTGTGATACATGCACTATCCCCTCTCCAGCCCCTTCGAAGCCATTTGTTCAGAAAGCAATTTGACCGAGGCCGACATCTCAGACTAAGTCTGAGAGCCAGCACACACAGACTGTGTTTTATGGTTTTTTTGTAATAAGGTGCTTATTTTTCTCCAGCATTGAAGGGGAGGGGTTGACAAAAAAGGGCACCAAATTTCAAAGATATCTTCGACAATAGCAAGTGGACGTTTTGCTTTGGTTTAGTTTTCTGCCTCCCCACCCCCAAGAAAAGTTCAGGCATCACATTCTAGACAAATATTCCGTGCATACTTTTTCTAAAATCAGGCAATTTCTAAGAAGTCAAAAAGGTGATTTTGAAATTTTTGCCGGCAAATTAGTGAACTCCTCTTTCCTTGTCCTCAAAAAAAAAAAAAAAAAGTGATTTTGGCTTAACCAAAATCTGTTAAGAAAAAAATAAAGAAGGGAAAGTATTCCCTTCCTGTGGCCTCCAGAGAGGGAAATATTTGTGAACAGCCCTTTTGGTTGCTTCCAATCTTTTCTTTAAAATTTTTTTCAAGATCCAATCAGCTAGCTCAAAAATCCTGGACCGTTTATTCCGTAATCATAGTATGAAAGGATTTGGTAATCATAGTATATAACAACTAAAATTAACCTCCCCACATGCCTCCTCCTCTCCAGCTCCCATGCAAACATACACAAAATAAGATTATAAAAATGGAGCAGCAGCCCCTCCGTATGTAGCTTATTTTGACTGTTGTAATCATACATTTGTAATGTGAAAATCATGGTGATAAATTCCATGGCACTTCTGATACAGCTATTGTTTCCACACCCTTGGCCCATTTGTTTTCCATGCCACTCGCTGGCTCAGATCGGAGCAATAAGAAGATTCTAGCTTACCTCCTAAAAAGAAAATGACTAGTCTATGTTCACGGAATTTTTTTTTTTTTAAAAAGAAGAATTTACCCTTATGCAAATCACCCTGCTGTCTTTCCATCTTTGAAGCCCCTGTATGATCCTTAAGGGAGGGATTGAAGCGTATGTACAGCACATTGCAATCCAGACTTCTCTTGGTTGTGAATGAGGCGATTTCCTGATGGGAGCCAGAGGTGGGGCACACAGTGGAACTGGTGTTGTGATGAGGGTCACCAGGGGAGGGAGTGTGACTGGATTATTGCATAGCTGTTTCACTTTTCTTATGGGCATGTACGGTCTCAAGCAAATCATAAGCTTCTCAAAGGAAATTTCCTTTCGGAAGCACACGCTGCCTGGTGATCCCCCAAATGCACAATAATGCAAACCCTAAATGAGGATGAGGAATGGCTTGAAAAGATGGCTTAATCATCGTTTAATTTCCTTTCCCAAGGAAGTAACAACTGTAGCATGTAAAAGTGCATTGTAATTCCGGGTGACTTGTTGTCTGCCGGTTCCTCTATCAGGAGAGCTGAGGATTTGGGAGAGCATGAGCATGCGTGTGGGACTTGTGTTGTCCTCATTTACGTTACCATGGCTCTTCGTGACAGTAATCGTTTTCGCAAATGGGCTTTGTTTTCTACCCTGGCTCCCTGGCTTTCGGCAGCCTGCGCCAGGCAGACACCTGTTGTCTGGTTATGCAGAGAAACACCTGTCTGTCCACGGAGCCAGTAGGTACTGAGTTAAGGGCTGTCGGGGGGTCTTGGGAACCATTGCTATTGTTAGAAGGGAGGAAAGAGCACCTGCTTGGGGCTCAGGAGGGCCAAACGGCAGCTCGTTGACTTTTGATGGAAGATGTTGACGAATCCCCTCCCCTTCCTCTGCCCACTCCCGAGAAATGCAGCCTAGGGCCGCAGCATCTGTTGATGGGTGAGGAATGTGGTTAGGTTGGAAGAAAATTCCTTTTTAAAAGAGACTACAGGCCGGGCGCGGTGGCTCACGCCTGTAATCCTAGCACTCTGGGAGGCCGAAGCGGGTGGATTGCTCAAGGTCAGGAGTTCGAAACCAGCCTGAGCAAGAGCGAGACCCCGTCTCTACTAAAAATAGAAATAAATTAATTGGCCAACTAAAAATATAAAGAAAAAAATTAGCTGGGCATGGTGGCGCATGCCTGTAGTCCCAGCTACTCGGGAGGCTGAGGCAAGAGGATCGCTTGAGGCCAGAAGTCTGAGGTTGCTGTGAGCTAGGCTGAAGCCACAGCACTCTAGCCCGGGCAACAGAGTGAGACTCTGTCTCAAAAAAAAAAAAAAAAAAAAGAGACTACAGTTTAACAGAGATGAGTGCTTTGCAACCTCAAACACTAAACAGCTTTACAGGTAGGTGAATATTCAGCTTGGTCAGAGTGCAGGAGGGGAAATAAGAAGAAAAGGGAGAGGAAGCAAAGAAATATTGACAAAGAAGGTGATTCTCACCTGATAATTTCCTTCAGAAAGTGACCCTTTGGAGTGCATTGGTGGTACCGCGCTTGTTCCGTGTATAGAAACAGGTGGATCCAGTCTATCAGTTCCTGAAGTAATCAGTTTCTCCTTGACACTTTAGATGCGGCTTATAAGCCACACTCTGAGAAGGAAGAGAACAAACTGGGAGGGAAAAAAGGAGAGAGAGAGGAAATCAAAAGGTCACATTTCTTCCAAGATAGATTTTAGCATCAATATTTATCTTCAGATGCCCTAAGCTTTTGTTGCTCATGCTCAAGATGCATAGACATCCATACTGGCTCAGGGAAGTTTCTCGAACTGGCCTCACCCTGGGACAGATTGCCCGCAGAGCCGGGTGCTGCAAAGACTGGGCACTGGAGCCTTCCTGTCTGTCTCTCCCCAGCTGGACCTGGTCACCACCACGGTGTTCCGTGGGTGGGGCTGCCAGCCCGAACTGTCCCTCCAGATGGATGTTGCTTTTCTCCTCTGTCCCATTGCCTCTCATTAAACTACTCTCCTTTCCTTACATCATGATTTTTCCTACTCTTTGGGGAGCTCTCTTGGCATTAAATACAAATGGAAAACGGGGGTGGATGAGAAAAAATTGTAGGCAGGAAGAAGGGCAGGCAGGAGAAATCATTGAGAGAACTTTGAATTTGTAGATTCGTCCTTGATTTTTCTCTTTCCTGCACTCCCTGTGAGCAGTCCATCAGGAACTCCTTTTGGCTTTATCTTCCAACTATATCCAGAATCCAAATACCCCTTATAATCTCTGCTGCACCTGCCTTCACCTCTCACGTGATTGGCTGCAATTACTGGTCTCCCTGCTTTTGTCCTTGGCCTCTTAGGATGTATTCTCAACATAGCAACCCCAGTAAGTCATCTTTCTAGAGGAAAAAGTTAGTGTATGCCATTCCTCTTCTGATAACCATCCATCACTTCTCATTTTACTAAAATAAGAGCTAAAGTCCTCTCCCGGTGACCTTCCAGCCCCTGCTTGTCCCCGGGGGCTTCCTCCGTTCAAGCCACGCTGGCTTCCTTGCGGTTCTTCTCCCGCAGCAGCTACACCCTCACCTGTGAAGGTTCCTGGGGTCCTCTTCCTCTGCTGGGACTGCTCAGCCCCAGTAGATTTGTCTGGCGAACTTCTGCCTCTCCTTTAAGTCTTTGCTGGCGTGTGTTCTTCTCAAATGTCCACTGACCACCCCTTATAAAACCACACCCTCCCTACCACCCAGGATGCTTTTGTTTTCAGTTTTTTCCCACAGCAATTTATGTTTTCATAAACAGTTACAGAGCTCTTATGATGAGCCATGTGTCCTCAAAAGTATTAATTCATCAATGCTCATAACAATCTTAGGCAAAGGGCACGGTTGTCCGTTTCATAATAGGTCATAAAAGAACGGGGCACAGAGAAGGTGAGTAACCCACCCAAGCCACAGAATCACAGAAAGCTGCAGTCTATTTTTGAAACTTTCACTTTGCTTTCTATTCCATTAACAGTAAAATGAAACACTTATTACAAAAAAAAACCCACTGTATTTCGATAGTCTATCCTAGTCCTAAATTATCATTTAAATAATGATATTTTAAAGAAACATGCAATTTGAGAATTTAAAAAAAAATTCTGAAAAGCTGGAAATAGGAAGGTCCTAACATGAATCGACACAAGAGTCACGCATGCAACAGGAGGAAATCAGCGTGCACCTGAACATCAGCCTTCGAGGCTGCTTGGCTGGGCTCTCCAGCATCATCCCTCTCCCCCAGCACACCCGACCCCAGAACAGAGAGCAGGTACAAGGAGCACCTCCTGCCTCTACAAACTGGAGCCAGTTTCTTTACTTCTCTGGGTCTTAATTTCCTCACTTGTAACATGGAGACAGCGATACAACCTCTGCCTCAGAGAACTGCTGTAACGATTGTCGTGAAAATCAAGGAGCGAATGCACCTAAACAAATCAGTACTGTCGGTTCCTGGCACGTTACAAGTTGCAATACCTTCAACCATAAAAATGCAATCCCCCTTCTTACCCCCCTCACCATATATTTTGGAGAAAATCATTTTGGAGGAAAAGAGATTCACATTTGATGCCAATCAACAAGTGCATCTAAATGGACTATCTTTTTCTAAGTCAGATTTCTTCAATGCAGTAAAAAACAAAAAACAAAAACAAAAAAAAACTAATGCTATTTACCCTGAGTGGTAAAAATCACAAGGGGTTTCTTTTGTCATAAATATCAGAGGTAATGGCGTCAGAGGACATGCCGAGAAATGACAGCCCTCCAGTGTAATGACGATGGTACGCAAGTTTTTTAGACTATGGAATAATGATCGCTCATGTCTCCTCGTTACTGGAGTGATGTCTTTCTGGTACCTGTGTTATGCAGTCCAGCAGTGATTGCAGCCATATCTCTTCTAGATAACAAAGGTGTCTGGCAGGTAGTGCCAGGATAAAGCCTTACAATGACACTCCCATTTGTCAAATCAGTAGGTTGCAATACATATTTTTCTTCTAGGGATGTCCCTAGCCTGTCTACATAGTAAAGCCACATTAAAGAGTCCTTCTTGAGCGGTGGCTCACGCCTGTAATCCTAGCACTCTGGGAGGCCCAGGCGGGCGAATCGTTTGAGTTCAGGAGTTGGAGACCAGCCTGATCAAGAGCGAGACCCTATCTCTACCAAAAATAGAAAGAAATTAATTGGCCAACTAAAATATATAGAAAAAATTAGCCGGGCATGGTAGCACATGCCTGTAGTCCCAGCTACTGGGGAGGCTGAGGCAGAAGGATTGCTTGAGCCCAGGAGTTTGAGGTTGCTGTGAGTTAAGCTGACGCCACAGCACTCTAGTGTGGGCAAGAGAGTGAGACTCTGTCTCAAAAAAAAAAAAAAAAAAACCAGAAATAGATGGCCTGCTAGGAGACTAGGCCTAAAAGTCCATGCATGAGGACATTTCTTGAGCATCTAGTAAACCAGCAATCTGTCCACACCTAATCCTGCATTTGTCCTC
>CAUYRT010071793.1:0-102539 GCA_963574885.1 Lepilemur ruficaudatus
TCAATAAAATGTGGTATATATATATATATATATATACACACCATGGAGTACTATTCAGTTATAAGAAACAATGGTGATATAGCACCTCTTGTATTTTCCTGGATAGAGCTGGAACCCATTCTACTAAGTGAAGTATCGCAAAAAGGGAAAAATAAGCACCACATGTACTCACCAGCAAATTGGTATTAATTGATCAGCACCTAAGTGGGCATATAGGAATAACATTTATCGGGCATCGGGTGGATGGGAGTGGGGAGGAGGGGATGGGTATATACATACATAATGAGTGTGATGTGCATCGTCTGGGGGATGGACACGCTTGAAGCTCTGACTCCGGGGGGAGGGAGGGGAAAGGCAACACATGTAACCTAAACATTTGTACCCCCATAATATGCTAAAATTTAAAAAAAAGGAGAAAAAATATATTCATATAAAATGCTCAATTAAAACCACAAAAGGTAGAAAAATGTAGAAGACAAAAATAGAAACAAAAAAAAGAGCAACAAATAGAAAACAGTAAGAAATATGGTAGATGTTACTCTAACTATATTAATGACCACTTTGAACATCAATTAAAAGACAAAAATTGCCAGAAGGAATAAAAAAATAAGACCTAATATATATGTTGTCTACAAGAAACCCACTTTAAATATTAAGGCACATATAGATTAAAAGTAAAGAGATGGAGAAAGATATACCATACTAACATTAATCAAAATACAGTGGGAGTAGTGACATAAATTTAAGACAGAGCAGACTGTAGAGAAAGGAAATTTATCACAGATAAAGAGGGGAATTACATAAAGGAGTCAACATAGTCCAAGAAGACATAACAATCCTTAATATGTATGCACCTAACAACAGAGCATCAAAATGTGTGGTGCAAAAACTGATAGAACTGCAAGGAGAAAGAGATAAATCCACTATTATAGCTGGAGATTTTAACACCCCCAATCAGAAGTGGACAGATTCAGCAGGCAGAACATCAGTAAGGACACAGTTGAACTCAACCAGCACCATCAATCGACTGGACATCATGGATGCCCACAGACTGCTTCATCCAACAGCAGCAGAATACACATTCTTCTCGAGCTCACACAAAACACTCACCAAGACAGACCACACTGTGGGCTGTGAAGCATACCCTACTAATTTTAAAATAAAAGAAATCATATGATGCCTGCTCTCAGATCATAGCATAACTAAACTGGAAATTAATAACAGAAAGATAGCTGGAAAATGCCATAATACTCGAACATTTAGCAACACGCTTCTGAATAACACGAGTCAAACAAAAAATCCAAAGATAAATTTTAAAATATTATGATCTAAATGAAAATGAACGTACAACAACAAACATGCTTAACCAGAGAAGAGCAGACCAGGCGACAGAACAGGTGCGTGTGAGGCAAGGGCTTCCTGGGAAGTTCAGGCAGAGGATGCAAATGGACATCTTAATAAAATGTTGGGGAAGGGGAGGAAGGAAGGAGAGAAAGAGAGAGGTCAAAGGATGGAACAAAAAAAAAGGAAAATAAGAAAGAAATACACAGAAAGGATGGATGGAAGGATACAGAGATGGGAAGAAGAGAGTGAAGGAGGAAGGGAGAGAGGGAGGAAGAAGCTTGGAAGGAAGAAGAGCTGGGCTCTGAAGCCCCTTCTGCAATCTACAGCTTTCTCTGGCCAGAGCTAAGCACCACTGTGATCTGGGCCTGGTCCCAGATGCCCAGTGCTGAGCTACCACTAAGCAGCCTTGAGTGCAGCAGCAAGCCCACTGCATCCAGGGCTTAATAAAAATGTCGTCATTTTATTGTCAAGAGCATGTGCCAATCTCATCCAAATCAATTAATTCCTTAATCACACTGTGAACAGAGCAGGATGTGAAGTGCCCATGTGGGAGCGATGAATATTAGTCGTATTTAACTGCCAAACGCTTCTGATACCATAAAGCATCCTTGAGGTTGCACAATAAAATCCAGAGTTTAATTGGCGGGTAACAAGGCCCCAGGCAATTGTACCTTATTAATGCTGACAACAGGAATATGTATGCAAGGCCAAGACAGCCGGCTACTTAGAGCAATGCCCGCCACCGGCCCCAGAAACAAGAAGTCATTAGTGTGTAGCCCAACTGTAGAAAGATTTAGGATCTCTTTCACCACTGGGTCTTTGTCAAACACCACGCCGTAAATACATCATCTCCCCCACCCAGCTGTACCCCAAGGGATGTTTTGCAAACAGCAGAGGAATTGAGAATAGAAGCTTATGGGTACAGGTAGGCAGACACTGGAGAAAGATCTGATGCAGGAAGGTTGGTGCTGCTCTATCTGTCTGTACAAGTTGTGCACTGCACAAGGCTTCTGGTTGAAGGGGATGAGTGGGGGCTGAAATTGCTGCCTGAGCTCTGCCCCCCCAAGCCATATGCTTTGGCATTGAGCTATATCTGCCCTGAAAATCGCAGGTATTTTCTCTAATCTAGCAATACATAGGGCAAAACTTTTTTCTAATTTGTCCAACTATACGGAACACTATTTTCTAACTCGTTTTTTTCTCATTTGCACAGAAGCATATAGGCTAGCAGTTGCCCTGAAGCAGGCCAGAATGGCATACATACACACCCCTTAGAAACTGTCAAAACACAAATGGGTGTAGGAGAATGAATTCCAAAGTCTCCATTCCTGCCCTGGCTTGGATCAGTCAAAAATGAGACTGTCACTGAGTTTAGCAGGTTTCTGTGTTTGTTGGGGCAAGGGTGGGAGGTTGACTGGCCTGGCTTCCTATTCCCCAAGAGCCTCCAATGTAGACACTGATGTCATCTAGAAATGAGGTGGCCGGTATGGTCACAGGGATATGCTGGCAAGATTAAAAGAAGAAATCATTCATTCAAAGGCTTTCAGTCTGGTCCCAGTACCAGCCCTGCATCTGTAATACACCACGCATTTGATTTTTAAAATAAATCCTATAATTTTCTTGTGAATACTATAATTATATTGTATCATGCTTTTGCCTATTAAAAGCATTAAATGTAAACATGTTTAAAACACAACAATTTTGCTTATCCCACTCTGAAGCATTTCTTTACTGAAAAAAAAAAAATTTCAGGCAATGGCCTGAAGCTCTCTCTACCTCTCAGAGGTCCTGGGCATTGGAATCACAGGACCCCTACAAGTACGACCTTGGGCACATCTTACATGTCTATAGCCACCAGGCTGGGGTCTCCTTGAGGTCATAACTATGCCTTATTTACCTCTGGCACCCAAAAATCTAGTTCAGTGTCTCACACACAGTAGGGACCAATAATGCTGTAATGTGCTTGCTATATGCTAAAAACTGTAATAAGCATTTTATATACATTATCTCATTCATTCCTCATTTCAGCCCCACAAGGGGGCATTATCCCCTGTGCTGGTAGCTTACCTGTTGTCTCTCAGCCCCTAAAACACTCTCCATACCACACCCCAGGAAGCATCACACATTTTCTGGAAAGGGTTAAATAGTAATCATTTTTGACTTTGCAGGCCTTAAGGTCTCTGTTGAAACTGCTCAAATCTGCCATTGTAGCACAAAAACAACCATAGACAACTCATAAACACATTAATGTCTGGGATTTATGGACAGTGAAATATGAATTTCATGTAATTTTCACATGTCGTAAAATACCCTTTTTTTCATTTTTTTCAATCATTTAAAAATGTCAGGAACATTCTTAAATCCTGGGCCATATAAACACAGGCACCCGGCCGATGGCCTATGGGCCATACTTTGCCATCCTCTGCTACAGTCTGGGGCGGGATGTCTGCACACTACAATTCCTAGAATTCCTTGACGCCTGGCTCTGGGTTCTGTCAATGGGAGGCACTGCTGGAAGATAGGCAGGAGGAGGGGGGAAAAGGAATTTGCTACTTTCAACCTACGGTCAGTGTCCCTCCGACTGCAGAGAAGAGCCAAGGCTCTAGCCTTCAGCTTCTTCTGTCACTGCCAGTATCAGCCACATAGCGCCCCCAGACATGCAAACACCAGCCACTTAGAATCTCCAGGGACCTGAGAGTGCTCTATAGAGCACCCCCCTCTGCAATCCAAGCACCCACTTACAAGGGATCATGCTCTGAGTTCCTAAATTCTATAACATTGCTTCTTCACTTTTCTTCCCCAGCACTGGGAAATAGTGGCTGCTTTCTGCATTTCTAAGATCTAGGATACTTCAACATCCCCTTTTTGCTCTTTCAGGCCCCTAACACCTACAAAACCAATGCCTTCTGTTTAATCCCCTCCATTGGAATATCTAGTGTGATTTCTGTTTGATCAAATCCCAACTGATACGTCCCCATTTTATAGACTGGAAAACTAAGGCTTCTAGAAGTTTAAGTCTTGTCTAGTTCAATGGAGCAAGTAAGTTATGAGTACTTGTTCGATATCACAGAAGCGGAGTGGGGGGCGGGGAGGGAACCCAGCACAGTCTAAGCACCCATAGGCATCACATTCTGACGGTTGAATGCATAAATGAACTAATTGTCTTCTCTTATCTTTGAGCCTAGCACTGGCCTGCAGTAGGTGCCATAAATGATTGTCAAAAAAAAAGAAAGAAAAAAAGGAGAATAAATATTTTAAATCAGTAGTTCTCAACCCTGGCTGCATATTAAAATTTTCTTAAAAACTTAAATCATGCCCAGGCCCTAACCTAGAGCAACCAACTCCGAATCGGGCATCAGTATTTTTTATGAGTTCCAAGTGGCTCTAATATGCAGCCAGGGTTGAGATTGATAGCCTCAGGCGAAGCCCAGCTGGGGCCTTGATCTTGCTGGGACATCATGAGTCTCTGAGGAGGATCACTGGAGCCAGGAGTCCAAGCAATTCAATGGGGGAAAGAAACAGCTTTTCAACAAATAGCATTGGAACAACTGGATAAGCATCTGGACAAAACTGAACCTTGACTTCCACCTATACCATATACAAAATTAATTCAAGATGCACCATAGGCTTAAACTTCAAAGCTAAATCTATAAAACTTCAAAAGAAAACATAGAAGAATAACTTCATAACTTTGGCAAAGATTTCTTAGGACAGTAAAAGCACTAACTACAAAAGAAAATAAATTGTAATTCATCACAATATTTTAAAATATTGCTCACCAGGTGACATCATTTTAAAAATAGGCAAATCACAGACTGGGAAAAATATATTTCTGACAGAAGACTAGTATCCATAATATACAAAGAACACCTAAAAATCAATAACAAAAGACAAACAACCCAATAAAAGTTGGCAAAAGACTTGAATGGACATTTTACAAAAGATATGTGAGTGGCCAATAAGCACAGGAAAAGGTGTTCAATATCATTAGTCATCAGGGAAACACACATTAAAACTCATTAAACGGCCGGGCACGGTGGCTTACGCCTGTAATCCTAGCACTCTGGGAGGCCGAGGCGGGCGGATCACTCAAGGTCGGGAGTTCGAAACCAGCCTGAGCAAGAGTGAGACCCGTCTCTACCATAAATAGAAAGGAATCAATTGGCCAACTAAAAAATATATATAGAAAAATTAGCCGGGCATGGTGGCACATGCCTGTAGTCCCAGCTACTTGGGAGGCTGAGGCAGGAGGATCGCCTGAGCCCAGGAGTTTGAGGTTGCTGTGAGCTAGGCTGACGCCACAGCACTCTAGCCAGGGCAACAGAGTGAGACTCTGTCTCAAAAAAAAAAAAAAAACTCATTAAATATATTAAATACTTATTAAAATAATGAGATAAAGCCTTACACCCAATAGAATAATCAAAATTTAAAACACTGACAACTACAAATATTAATGAGCCCATGGAGCAACTAGAACTCTCATGCATTGCCGTTGGGAGTATAAAATGGCACAGCTACTTTGCAAAACGTTTGGCAGTCTCTTATACAGTTAAAAATACACCTACCTTGTGATCCAGCAATTCTATTCCTGCACATGTAGCCAAGGTAAATGAAAGCACAGATCCACATAAAGAGTTGATCAAGAATGTTATTGCCGGCTTTGCTTGTAATACCCCAAACAAACCAAATGACCACCAAGAAGAGAATGGATAAACAAATCTTGATAGTCATACAATGGAACACTACTCAGCAATGAAAAGGGAAGAAATACTGACAATAACATGTACAAATTTCACAAAAGAAGTCAGACACATGAGTACGCACTGTGTGGTTCCATATATAAAATTCAAGACCAAAATCTATGATGATAAAAATCTGATTGGTAGTTGCTTCCTGAAGCGGAGTCAAAACTGATTAGAAAGGAACATGAGAGAAATTTCCAAAGTGACAGAATTCTTCTCTGTCTTGATCAGGGTGTTTGTCAATTCCCACTGAACTATACACTTTAGGTCTGCGCATACTATTATTTGTAAATTATGCCTCAGTGTTTTAAAGGCTCTCAAAATGTTTGATAGATTGTGAGAGCATGAGAAAATTCACCAGCATACGTTTCTGGTGAGAGTATAAAAGTGGTACAACCTCTCTGGAAGGCGATTTTGACAATACTTCTCAAAATGAGCAGTGCACATACACTCGACCCAGTCATTGCACGCCTAAGAATCATCCTACAGATACATCCGGGCATGATGCAGAGACACACACAGGACATTCATGGCAAAAGTGTTTGCTGTAGCAAAAGACCGCAAATGGCATACCAATCCATCCATAAGGAAAGGTTAAATACATTACAGTGTTACATTTTAATAAAATACAATGTGGCTGTTAAAATAATAAAGGAGATTGCTATGTACTGATATGAAATGATATTCAAGATATATGATATATTGATACACACGCACAAAAAAAGGTATAGAATGGAGTCGATAATATCCTTCCATTGATGAAAAAATAAAGGTGCACATGTAATTTATCTAGAAAGGTACATAAAAAACTGGACAAGGCTATTGCCTCTGGGAACCAGGGGCTGGTAGACTGGGAGGCTGGAGGTGAAACACTAGGAGAGAATTATTTTCTCAGTTTTACCTCTTTTATTGTATTAGGGTTTTTGTTTTGCTTTGTTTTGTTGGGGTTTTTTTTCCCAAGCAAGTATATTATGTAAATCAAGAATTCTTTTTTAAAGCAAAGGAAAACACTAATACTCATGGGGCCCATCCATTGCCCATGGGACTTGACCCAGACACCTTTAGCTCTTGTACCCCATAAATCCTGGGTCTGTCCTGCTCCACCTGTAGTAGCTGCCCCATCATTTTTTCTCCACTGCCTCTCTCCCTCCTCAGATCTGACCTTGGCACCACCTGCTGCCTTCCCTCTCCCTTCTAGACCAGCCACGTAAGTGTGCCGGGCACTCTCCCACCCAACCCTACCCTTCACCACTCAGCATGTAAATTAATGGATTTTCCAGGTTTTATTTATACCCAGCTTTTCCCAAGTGAAACAGAGCCACCCATAGCCAGGGACCATGTCTAGCCAAGCCAGATATATGCCCCAAAATGAGACCGTGAAATATCCCTGTAATTTTCAGATGCCTGAAGACATACACTCTTAAATATTTAGTAGATTATAAATGACTCACAGCTTTAGTCCAGCTTTTCAATATAACTTCTTCACAAGCCTGTGTGGACAGTGTGCCCCCAGCCCCAAATGGGGACATAATCATGGCTCATCTGATGACTATGAGGCTAGGTGCATGGGAATCTCTGTGCAATACTAATGATGTCTTCCTATGGGCTTTGTACCCACTACAGGGGCAGATTAGCTGCTCATAGCTCACTCTCTGATCCTGCAGGTTACAGCCTGCTGCAGAGAGATTTGTGGGGAATCACAGAACCTGGACTGAGGCCTGAGTCGGCTATTGATTTTCTGTGTGGCCTTAAGCACACCACGTTCCCTCTCTGGGCCTCTGGACCCTTTGCTATTACACTCAGTAATTTTTACAGCCCTTGCAGCACTCTGGAACTTCTGAATGTCTGTTATTATAATTATTTGTTAAAATATGTTTCGCAATAGAAAAGGAGAACATAAGCAACAAGAATTTTTTTCAAAACTCTTAAAAATGAGTTTACAAAAGAAGAAGTATCATTTCTTTTAATCCTTGTTACTCCAACAGCACTGGCACCACCGGAGACCTGGTAAATGCAGACTCTCAGACCTCCTCCCAGACCTGCACTGGAGGAGCAGGTCCTCTGTCATCCTACATCTTTATCCATTGACATTTTCCTGAGTCACATAACTACCCCGTTGCATAATAACAACCCCACACATTTTAAGGAGCATGGGTTTTGATGTGTGTGCTACAGAGAGTCATTGAAAGGTGGGTTTTAAGGAGTAAAGTTATGGGCAATTTGCATTATGGAGAAGTCCTGGGATGACTGGGGGGGAGACCAGCTTAAAAGGAGGTGAGACTACATCTGGAACTAAGAAAGCCATCTAAGAGAGAAACCGGGAAGGCCTGGACTAGGGCAGCCTGGTGCAAGACTGGAGAGGAGAAGAGAGACGCAGTCCATGTTTAGGCTCAGGACCCGATCACCAATGGCATGCGAAGGGGAGTTGGGGAGATAGCAAAGGATGACTCCTAGGCTTCAGGATTGGGTACCTGATGTCCCACACAAGGAGATGAGAGTGAAAGAGGGAATCTGACTTAGAGAGAGGTCATAAGAGATGTTCAGCAGGGAGTGGAAGAGAAGGATCTAGAGCTTGGAAAAAGTTGGGCTAGAAATGGCATTCAGGAAACCATCATTATAGAGATGGAAGTCATAGATCAGATCCTCCAGGGAGCAGCAGGAATGAGACGCTGGGAACGCCCATGTCCAGAAAGTGGCTGCGTGAGGAGGACGCTCTGTGGCTAGCTTGTGCTCCGGCGCAGACTTCGGAAATTGGAAGGAAAGGCGAGTGGCAGCGGGCAGGTGAGGCATGCTCTTTATTGTCAGGGGGACACAGCGGCGGCGAAAAGCATGGCCGAGAACATGGCGAGCGCTTATCTATGGCTCTGAACTATAGCGGCAACGTGCCATGGGAAAGCGCGATCACATGGATTCACACGGGAGACAACACCTTGGTTACGTAAGTGTGCTGACCCACGCCTCCCAAGAAGGCCAGGTACCCGGGGGGCTGGGCCGGAAATATCACTGCGGTAGTCCTCTTAGTTTGGCCTTAGAAACCCATCGCCTATGCAAGTGCATTTCCCTTTACAGGCTGTAAAAAGGGAAGCCCATGAAAGAGTGTGAGAAGGAACAACTGCAAGGGAATCAGCCCAGGCCATCATCATGGGGCCAGAAGGGCCGTTGCAAGGAGAAAGGTGTGGTCGACGTTGCCAAGTGCACCAGGAGTCGAGCCAGAGAAGTGTCAGCTGGGTTCAGCTATAGAGGGCTACTGAAGGAACTTTCGAAGCAGTTTCGGGGGATGGATGGGAGGAAGCTGGATGGCGGTGGATTGAGGGCGGTGGATTGAGGGCGGAGTAGCGGGATGATGGGGATGGAGACAGTATCCTGGACTAATTTTAAACAGATTTTCTGTGGCGGGAAGAGGAACGAGAAGACAATAGCAGTGATTTTCAATCCTGGCTGATTATAGAATCACCTGGGGAAGTTTCAAAACATATTGATTCCTGGACTTCCCACCACCATGGTCTGTTTTAATTGCTCCGTGGTGCCGCCCCGGCATCTGCTTGTAAAATCCCCCGATGCGATGCTGCTGTGCTGTTCGAGGATCTCTGATCCGAGCAGGAGGAACGTGGGGCATGGAGGGAGTTACAAAAATTTATTCCAGAGCAGGGGAGATTCCTGAGCACATGGACACGGTATGGGCAAACGGTAAAGGGGCAGAGGAGAAATTTGTAGGGGAAATGCAGAAGTGTCCCTGGAGAAGAATCCCCGACTGGGCAGGAGGGGTTGGTACCCTGGACAGAGGTGGGTCCCCTGACATGCTTTTCCTCTGAAATGGGAAGGAGGGAGAGAAGGTGTGGATTCTAGTGGGGAATAAAAGGAAGACGTGGGGCTTTTTCCTGCTGGCCACAGTTTCCTCTGCAGAGCAGAGAGGTAGTTTGCTAAGACGGAGGGAGACAGGGGAACAGCGAGCCTGAGAAGAAGAAAGGTTCGAACTCGTGCTGACCATGCACCTGCTGGAGGCAGTGTTCTCAGCTGAGGCTGCAGACCAGGGGTTAGCATGTAAACCCCACCGTGGGGGCTGGGCCTGGTTTTGTGGTGGTCACGGCTCTGCCACCAGGGTTTAATTATTCAGTGCACTTGATAACCATCAAGATGAATGCATGTGATGTGACATGTTTGCCCCCTCGGCGCCATCAGGCAGGCCAGGACGAAAGCCTAGATGCAAGTCAGTAGAGCTGAGGTTTAGGGTTCAGGGATAACCGGGTGAGGCATGGAAAGCAGAGTCCTGATCACGGAGCATGAGCAGGCCATGCAAGAGAGGGATTTTATCTTTTGGGCAGAAGGTAGAGAGACAAGAGAGAGATTAAGACAGATCCGCCCTTCCTAAAGGTCACTCTGGGTTATTCTGAAGGGAAATGAGAGCTGTTACAACCACCCAGGTGAGAGAAGAGGGATCAGATGATCATGGGAGGCTCCAGCTGAAGCAGAAGGTCCATTTTAAGAAGGCAGATTCCAAATCATTCCAATGGGTAGCTTAATAATTGTCAGAACTGCCCAAACATGGGCCAGGCTGCTTCGAGGGGCAATGAGCTCCCCATCATTCAAAGGGGCGCTATTTGGGGGAGGAAGGTGAGCTGAGGGTCTGAGACCCAAACAGCTGCCTTCATTGCCCACCCTTCCACCACCCCCGGCAGGAGACCTCATGGCCCCCACTGGATGGAACCGCCTCTCCCCTGGCTTCCCAAATTGCTTTGCTGTATTTAAAAGCCAAAGAGGAAAATAAACCCCAGCCCAAGGAGGAAGCAATTTTTGGCATTAAATAAAAGGAATGTTTTTATCCTGCAATGAAAATGCTGTGATCTTGGAACACAATTTGCATAAACAGACAGTTTGGCTATAAACAACCTCACCAGTAACTGGTATTTACATATAGAACAACTCAGTCAAAACCCAATTAAAGGCTCTGATGGATTGGGGATTGTCAAAACATTTAAAAGGCTTCATAGCAGCCTGGTGATTTATACGCCAGTAGTATAAACTTGACCAGGAGTTCCTGATTTCTAACCCCATCTGCTCATTCCCCGGCCCCCAGACTCCTGCCCATCCCCCCACCCCATTCCTACCCCGCATCTGGCAGCCTGGCATCCAACAAGTGGTAGAGACCCCTCAGGGAGCCTGCCGGCCCTGGGGAAGACCCAGCGGGAATGGGAACAGGTCTAGGCAGTGGTCCCTGGACGACCATGTGGAAAACAGGGACAAGAGCCCCATGTAGCATTTTTGGGCACATGAAGATCAAAGCGCATAGGCTCAGCCAGGCAGAACTGCAGGAGGATCCAGGCAGTAATGGAGCCTGAAGTCAGGCCATCAGCATTATAGTGGTTCCAAACCTCCTGAGCAAATGGTTAAAGAACAAGGCAGGAAGTCAGAACCCCTCCCCCACAGAGAAGAGCCCAGTTGGTCAGGGGTAAAAACTGAGCCAACATGTTGGGGAAGCTGGGGGTGACTTTAACTGGACGGGGGCTCCCAGGGCAAGAGGCTCACCCAGGGCAGGATGGAGACTGCCAGGCCTGGGGCTTCCATGGTGTCCCTGCCCTGGGCACAACGGGGACCAGATGAGCCTGCAGGAGACGCCAGCTCAGAGGCGCTGGGGAACCCAGAGCGCACAGGACAAAGGCCTGCACCTTGGTGCCAGCAGGGCTGCAGAGACCCACTCTGTCACTGAGGCTCTCCAGGGAGGGGCCTCGGGGGGCTTCTTTCACAATGCGAGCTGAGCACGGCACCCTCACGGCCCAGCAGCACAGAGCAAGCTTTGATGCACAGAAAGGAAGAAGGAAAAGAAAGAGGGAGGGAAGGAAGGAAAGAAAGAAGGAGAGATGTAGAAAAACAGTATGCAAGAAAGGAGGAAGGTAGGGATGGTGAGTTTCAGAATTTTCCAGCAGTGGCATACTGTGGCCCCACTGAGGGCTCAGAAAGATGACAGTGAGACACTCCCAATTTCTGCTCTAGGTCTGGGAATGGGGAGCTGCAGCAGACAGGCGGCTCTGCACCATGGGGTCCCCTACCCTGATACGGTCACCACGACCTCACACACGCCCACTGATAGGAAGAGCAACCCGACCCAGCAAAGCCAATCCCAGGACCGCAAGGTGGGTTGGTGAGCTGCAGCCGTCACTTTGGATGTACTGTTTTCAAACTGCAAGAAACCATAATCCGTAAGAATCAAGCACTTGCTACGTACCCAGCACGGTGTAGGGTGCAGTGCCTTCCATTCATAATTTCATTTAATACTGAAAAGATTCTGTGGAAAATACTAGGACCCCATTTTACAGTGAGGAAACTGGGGCTCATACAGTTGAAGACTCTTGTTCAAGTTCATATGGCTGGAAACCAGCGGAACCAGGAGTCTGTTTGAATCCAAAGACTGCATCAGACCAGGCGCTTCTGGTTTCTGACCATGGGTCATCCCATTGTAAAGCGCCCGCCTCAACTGTTGCCATCCTAGTTTGGAACGGACAAAGCAAAACCAAACTGACTTCGCCCTACTGTATCGCCACGAAGTTGCAGCCTCAGTCCTGCCTCCCTGCTTTCTCTCACATCCCAAATTCACTACAGACTCTGAATCCCCAAACCACCCACCGAAAGAAAACACGTGGCCCAGAAGATCAAGGATATTGGAGCAAGAAATGAAATGGAGGCGTTTGCGCATCTCTTTCTTTCTTCACAGGGGCTCACGTCCATTGCTACTTAATGTGCAAAGTCAAGCAACTCAACCTTTTACTGCCAGCATTTTTTTTTTTTTTGGTTTGAATTTAAGAATTTATTTTTAAGTCAAAGTATGCAACAAATAAAACCTACAGAAAACAGATTTCCCCATCACAATCTGTTGCTTTACCAAACAATATTTTGAAAACACATTCCTTCAGTCATTAAAAAATTCTTAAAATACAAAAGAAATTAAATCTGTAAGAAAGTCTAGTAGACCAGATGCTGTTGTCAGGACTTGTATGTTGGTGGTTATGCTTTCGGCATTCTCTGAACTCTTCTCCTACACATCCCGCCTTCCATGCCCAAGTTATCCAATAGCTACCTATTCCCCAAAATCACGAACCACAAGGGCGTCTCTGATTCTCCACCTTTCCTGGGCCGGTCTCTCTGCCAAGCACACACGTCCATCCCCTCGTCAATGTGGTGAACATCTACATGTTCTCCAAGACCAGCTCGGACACCCTTCCTCCTTCATAAAACCCTTCCCAGATTTCCCCATTGCAGAGTCGTTTCTATAAATATTTACTCTGTCCCTATTACGTACATCTTGGTCACAGCCCAATTTACAACTCGCCACATTGCACTAGAGTGAGTTATTTGTAGGACTGCATCCCCCAGTGGACCCAGCTCCTCGAGAGCAGAGACAGTAAGGTGACTAATTCACCTTCACAAGCTGGGTCCACAGCCTTCACGTAGTAGCTGTTCAATAAATGTTCCACGAATGAATGAACAAACGGGCTTTCACAAAGACAAAGGTCCTGGGAGGCCAAGCCCGTTGCTCAATCCAGGCCTTCTACCCACTTGTTGGTCTTGGGTAGCTCCTGAGGACACTTTATCTTTTCCCAGATTTTGGATGGTCTCTTAGTTCAGATGTTTTTCCTTCTTTCTATCAGTGTTCGGAGTTTCTCACACTACTACTTTTCTGAATCATGAGGCAGGCTGCCTCGGGAGAAAGACAAGCTCTGTGGAGTCCGACAGAACTGATTATAACAAACCCAGGCTGCCACTGGCCCCATGTGTGGTCTTGGATGAGTAATCCGCAGCTTCCTGAGAGGTAAAATGCAGACAGCCTACCCCGTAAAGCCACAGTGAGATACCATGAGCTAACATACCTTTGTACAGCAAGCTCCAGGTCCGCAGGCATCGCTCAGAAGATACCAGTTCCCTTCATAGAGATTGCTGAGGGCACTCACAGGGTCCTTAAAGACCATCTAATCTAGCAACCCACCTGTTGCTTCAATTCGATACCTGGGACAGGTGGGTGTGTGGCCTCTCTAAGGTATCCCATGGTAAGAGTAATAATAGTAACAGCAACATGTTTATAGACCTTTTCATTTATAAAGCACTTTTGAAATTTCTTATTCTTACAAAAAAATAAAGCCATAAATTAATGTCCCCCAGTGAGAATGTGGTTCTGAGGCACAGGGGGCTCACTTAGAGACGAGGTGCTGAGCCAGACTTGGTCCCAGGCCACTTGCCTCGAGTGCTGGCTTCCAGGTGACTTCCAGATGATGGGAATCTGGTTTTTTGTTTGTGCCTTTTTTGTTTGTTTGTTTTTGTTTTTTGAGACAGAGTCTCGCTCTATTGCCAGGGCTGGAGTGCAGTGACATCATCATAGCTCACAGCAACCTCAAACTCCTGGGCTCAAGCAATCCTCCTGCCTCAGCCTCCCAAGCAGCTGGGACTACAGTAGCTGTTCCCGAGAGAGCTACGATGTGTGTGAGCCCGGGGCTGTCAGGAGCCTCCGCGAGGGCGGGACCTGGTTAACACTGAAGCTGGTGGAGAGGAAAAGAGAATCGAGGAGAGTCTGGAACCTAATGACGTTACCTAGGCCTGGACCTAAACTCCTGAAAAGCTCACACCTGTACTTTTCAGTTCCACGAAGCATAAAGAGCCTGCATTATTGTAACTATTATTACTGTTATTATTGTTTCTATTATTATTTTCCCACATCATTTTGAGTGGTATTTTCTGTCGCTTACAGCCCAAAGAACCTTGATCAATACAGTCATTCAGCTAGAGTAGTGGAAACAGAGGTAATGATTACAGTGACGTTTTTGGATCTGAAATTCTGTACTCTTCCTACTGTGCATATTGTGAGGGACAAGTGTGAAGAAAAAGGCTCAGCAAAGAAGCAGATTCTGACTGGGCACGGTGGCTCAAGCCTGTATTCCTAGAGCTCTGAGAGGCAGAGGCAGGAGGATGGCTTGAGGTCAGGAGTTCAAGACCAGCCTGAGCAAAACCCTGGCTCTACAAAAAATAGAAAAACTAGCTGGGAGCGGTGGTGGGTATTTTAGTAAAATTTACCCACCAGCCACAGCCAGTCACATACCTACCTCTGAAGCTGGAGGCATATTCAAATTCAGGCATATTCAAATTTGCAAACTGAAAATGGAGAATGAACAGTTTTCCAAAAGAAAATCTGGCTGCTGTCACCAGAGAAGGGGAGGAAGAGACGCTAGACAAGCAGGACAAGCAAAAGCAACAGATGTCCTCTTCTGTGATTTTTTTGGAGCTTCCATCTCTACCTACGAATACTATGACATTAAAAATATCTTCCCCTTTGGGTTGTTGCAAACTGGAGACAAGTAAAAAGGATTGTGAAAATCCTACCACTGCTATGATAAGCCCTGTGGTTTTCGCCCCTTAAAGGACTCTGCTCTCTGAATCCGCACCAAGCCTCTGTGGCGGGTCCGGGCATCATTCCTCAGCTGCACTGCTGGGAAGGCATCTTCACCGGGCTTCTGCCTTCCTAGCCTGCCCCGTCCGTCCGCACCCCTTCGGTGCCTTGCAGCCAGATTAATCTTCCATTTCAGCAGAGTTCAGGGAGCTACAGAGCCCAGTGGTGTTTAGCTTGGCTTGCCCTCAACCTCATGAATTTAAAGGCCATCTGAGCCGAACTGTTCATCTGCTCCTTCCTGACTCCCCCACAGCGAGTACGTTCCCACACCCTGCTCTCTATACCCACCATCTGAGCTGCTCACATACTTCTTTCTCAGGAAAGCTCAGAGAGAAAAAGGGGGGAAAATACATATATATATGTGTGTGTATATATATATATATATATGTATATATCCAACCCTAGAATTTGGAGCCCTCATTCTATTATCTCATAAAACATCATGTTCATATCATAATTTCAATCCAGAGAGAGGATTTGTCGTGTGAGCTCTGAGATGCATACAAATTGCCCTTCTAAACCTCTGGCTACAATAAGCAAACTTCAGAAGCCGACAGTTTACTTGATAAATACCTAATAAAGCTTAAATAATTATTGAAAGCAGACAAATGGAAGAGTGGAGCGGCAAGAGGTGTCGTGGTGATAAATCACGGGGAAGAAGACAGAGCGCCGGCAGCGCCGGGGGGGGGGGGGGGGGGGGGGAAGCAGATTACAGGAAGTGGAAGAGATACTCAGAGGCAGGAAGGGGAGTACTGGGAAGAATCGTCTGTGCGTGAGGGTCCAGGAAAGCCACAAGATGTACGAGATGGGCTTTCTGGGGGGGAACTATTAAATACTTAATGTGTAACCTTTCTCAGCTCTTCTGGAAGAAAGAGTCCAGGGAGAATACAGTCTTTCTCATTGTCTGTCTCTGACTACCCAGTTATATCAGGAGCTCGGGGTTCCAGGCATTATACCCCATTTACAAGCTCTACCCCACTCC
Organism: Lepilemur ruficaudatus; assembly: GCA_963574885.1. Lineage (NCBI taxonomy): Eukaryota > Metazoa > Chordata > Mammalia > Primates > Lepilemuridae > Lepilemur > Lepilemur ruficaudatus. The sequence continues at coordinate 16,496 of CAUYRT010071793.1, forward strand.
AGGTCCAATCTTGAGGATGGAAGAGTTCAAATCATTCCAAGGCACCATTCCATGAACTGGAGTCACCATCCCCGATGAACTGCAAGAAGGTATCCCCCCAAACCCTTCATTCATTCACTTGTTCAACAAACATTATGTGCTAACATGTGCCATAAATAACAACAAGCTTGCAGTCTAACCAAATGTGGGTGTGGGTGAATGACATTAGTGCCTCCCTTTGTCCCTCTGGCAAGGAGTGACCATAAAAGAAAGGACTGGGTTTGCTGTTTCACAAGCCACCAGATTCTACCCGGCTTTGTCTTTCCCAGATAAGTGTGCAGAAAAGAAGGCTCCGCCTCCTCTCTGCATCATCTGAGCCTCGGTGAAGCGTATCTGATGTCAACTCACAGAGCCCAGACTCTCTCTGCAATGACAACAGTCAGTCTCAGCACAAAGGAAGTTTGAGCAGCGCCTGCAAGCACTGTGTGGGCTGCAGACGCACAAAACACGCACCCGATGAATATTACCCGGGACGCGTTAGCTGATAACGCATGGGCCCCCCGAATCAATGAGGGGATTATCCACACAATTGGCACAAAAGAAGGAAATTTTCAGTGTCCCTCCAGCACAGCCCGGCTACTGTCAGCCCTGGCGTGCGAGATGATTAATGCGCAGTGACTACACGTCCAGCTTTCGATTCCTGCGATGATGCGCATAGACCATTTTTTTCCCCTTTATGGATCCTCAACACTTAACTTACTCAACGGTTTTTATTTGCATTGATCACATTTTATGGTATGATTAAATTTGTATGGAAGAGAACCAATTAGTTTTGTTTTACACTTATTGAATGCTCTTTTAGAGTCAGACAAATTAACTCTCCACAGTTGGGTTAATTTATCCAGTGGCAGGAGGCTTGAGGGGCCAGGCAGGGTCTTATACCAGCTGGGTAGGGTGGTCATGAGGGAGAGGGTCTGAGGAGCTGGGCCTCTGAGAATTGGATATAATGTCCTGCCTCTGACCGCCCAGCAGATGGCTGTGGGATCCGGTGAGGTTTGTCTAGGACAGTGGACCCAAGGCTTTTAGCTCCGTGTAAATTTCAGGAGTCCATGAAGGCTTTGACCAAAGAGGAAACATTTCCTCCTACAGAATGGAAAGAGCAGTGGAGTAGAATTCAGTTCCATCCCCCACCCCAATTCTTTTGTGACAGAGTCCAAGCTCGTACCACTCGCCAAAGGACAGCCAGTAAGTCGAGGGACAAGGTGTTGGGGTAAGGACAGCAACATTATTCGGAAGGCCAGAAAACCAAGATGTCAGACTAGTGTCCCAAAGAGCCATCTTAAGTTAGTATGAACTTTCGGCTCCTTTTTATGTTAAGAGAAGGGGGAGGAGGAGGAGACTGAGGAATGCGGCTACGTGCTTTGGGGCAGGTTGTGTTGAAATTAATGAGGCGCTGTGCATGGGCGCAGGCTGTGTGGTCCAGAAGTTACGGGATGGTGAGTCTTGGCATCAGGAAGTCTGTGGCAGGGGCCTTCAGAATCTCAACTCCTCTCCTTGCAGAAATCCCACTGCTTCTGGGAAACAACTCAAAAGGTCAAGTAAATAGTGAAAAGTTACAGGGCTCTGGTCGTCCAGCCCCACCGGCTTGGGAATCCAAAACATGAGAAAGCTACAGGGGAAACACACATGTACGTTCCTGCTGTGTGTGTTCACGGGGCTCGTTACATTTTCACTGTCTGCTGTGAGACTGGGCCAACAATTTAACTTCCTCCAGCCTCAGTGAACAAAGCTGGTGATGATGAGGAGGTGACAATCTACCTACATAATCTGCTGTGAGGGTCAACTGTGTGAGCACCTGTGAAAATAACTTCTAAACTGTAAAGCATCATCCGTATGCTCGTCTGCCTTCAAATCAGAAGCAGAAGCAGCATAGCATTGTGTCACGCAAGAGTAATTTGGAATCAAGAGACCTAAGTTTGGATCACTGTGGCTCCCCAGCTGTGTGACAACACGGTCTCTCTGAGCTCCAGTTGCCTCGTCTATACGGTCGAGATCACTGCTGTGGGATCTAATGAAGTAGCCTAGACGGCAGTGCTTTGCTGACCACCCGAGTACATGACGCCTCCTTCGTTCTTTATCCCTCACTCAGCGTCATGTTTCTCCATAGCACCTGTATGGTTCACTGGGGCTACTATAACAAAATACCGTGGGCTGGGGGGTTTACACAACAGAAATTTATTTCCTCGCTGTTCTGCAGGCTGGAAGTCTAGGATCACAGTGTCAGCAGGGTTGGTTCCTTCTGAGGACTCTCTCCCCAACTTCCAGACGGCCGCCTTCTTGCTGCGTCCTCACGTGGCCTCTCCTCTGTGCACCCCTGGAGTCCCTTCTTGCTGTATCCAAATGTTCTCTTCTTATAAAAACAACGGTCAGATTGGATTAGAACTCACCCTACAGGCCTGATTTTAACTTAATCACCTCTTTAAAGGCCCTACCCCCAAACACAGTCAGATCCTAAACATATGAATTTCAGGGGTACACAATGCAGTCCTACAGCACCTCACTTTATATTACGTATTTATCTGCTCTTGTAAACTCCACAGGAAGCTTTGTCTTCCCCACCACATAAACCTAACACTCGCAACAATGCCTGGTACATAACAGGCGCTGATAGACACTTGTCGAGTGACTTGCTGAACAATGCTCGGTATGGTGACAGTTTCAACAGATCCCGGCTCCAGCATGAAGACATGCACCGACAGGTGGGCGGCAATTGATCATCTCTGAAGGCCCTTCTAATCACTGCCCCGGATTAGCTCCTGTCGCATTTTCCCTGTGACCCCAGAATTCAGAGAAAGTCTCAGGATTTGCTTATTTAGTGCTTTTATTCCTGAAGCCATGAAAACCTTGAGCTTCAGGGTCAGGAGGGAACTTAGCATTATCGGATTCAGCTTAATACCCAGTGAAGGCAACCTCTATATATTAATAGCATTTCTTGAGAGCCTCTCTTCAATCAGCGCTGGGACTGGAAGCCCCTTACCTCTGGAAGCAGCTAGTTCTATGGCTGGACGGCTCTGACTCTTAGAACCTGTAATTTTGTTTGCACAGCAAAACATAAACAAAGATATTCTTTTCAGAAGTGATTTGTAATAGTGAAAAATGGAAACAACCATCTCCAAGAAGGCACGTGGAGGGTAAACTGGTTTACCCATATGGGAGAGTGGATTTTGTCAATGCACATGAATTCATTATATCTACATGCAACTAAATGGAAGTCTCTCAAAAAACACAATATTGATATGTACAATATGATACTATGCAAACATAGTGCATTAATTTGTGTATATTTCATACATATAAATTCATTTATAAATGTATATTGTGCAGCAAAAGTACAAAAACATGCAGGAAGGGTATATATCAACCTCAGAGCAAGTTGCCTCCGAGGAAGGAGGAGGGGAAGGATACAGGAGAGTGGTCTTCAACTCTATCTCTAACATTTACTTCTTTAACAAAAGAAGCTCCAAGTAAATATGGCAAAATGTCAACATCTGTTGCATCCTGATGGTAGGTGCATAGTTGAATGTTTATTTCCTGAACTTCTCCAATGCTTGAAATATGTCTTAATTTTTCTGATGTATTTTAGTGGACAGGAGAATGTGTCATTTTTCGCTGACCTGGCATAAGGCTCCACATTCCAGCTACTGCTACAGGCCGGGGCCAGCTGGAATGAATTAGTTTATCTTCCACACCATATCCATGGTCTTTCTAGGCAAGGGGAACAATGCCAAATGACCTCACTGCCAGCCTTGTGGCTGTCAACACATAAGGGCCAATATGTTGGTTGAATTGCATCTAGACATATAGATTTTTACTCTGTCATTCAATATTGGTAGAATACTGCTGCATGCATACTAATATTCCTCTCCTCTGAGCTCATTGTCTAGCGAGAGAAACAGACACATAACCAGATAACTACAGGACAGTGTCTGAGGGGGAGAGCTTGAGTGCAGAGCTTTAAATGAGAGGAAGACATGACTAACCTGCCTTAGGAGGCATGGAGGAAGGCAAAGGAGCGGATCATTTGACAAATAGAAAAATGTTTGCCGTGGCGGCAGCAGAGGACATGTGATAGGGAAATGGCGGGAGGATGCCAGCAGGAGGATGCCTTCCAAGGCACTAATGACCCTTCACGTTGGTGTCTTTATGTGCGGCTGTGGTTGCATGTGTTCTTCATGCCGTCTCCATGCCGTAAGACTTGTTAATAGCAAATATTGTCAATAGGTGAGTGTGAAGGCAGCTGGGGGCTGGGTTTATGACTTGGCTGACTTTTATGAACACAATTGTTCCTTATACTCAGTGAAGTCACAACTCACCTGCCTGTGTCACTGGAATTGTCACTGTTTCCTTATGCAACCAGGAATCTCTATCTTCTCTTTTGTGTGTAAAGCTGTGTGTTGGTGTGCTCTGATTTCTGTTTTTTAAGACTTTACAGGGTTCAAAGGGAAGACAAATAGAAAATAAATCAGGAAATGTAGGAAGGACCAGACAATAAAATCCTGTGAACCCTGGATGAACAACTTGGGCTTTATACTGCAGGACTCAGGGAAGGTTCTTGGAGCAGAAGAGTGAGTGACCGTGGTTAATCTTTACTATTTGCATTATTGCTTTGCACGGCTGTGGAATGAGGTCCAGTGGAAGGGAGACCATTAAAGAGGCATTAAACATACAGTGAATTACTGATAGACCTTGGGCAATGAACATGGATTATTTAGATTAAGGATTAATTCCTCTAACAATCCCTTAAACTTCAGTGGCTTAGCACAACAAAAGTATACGCCTTGCTCAGTCCAACACAGTTGTTCCTGGCTACATATCAATCTTCCACGAGCGTCTAGAAACCCAGGGTCCTTTCGTGCTGTGGCTCTGCTGTCTCCAATGCTTCCTTCCTATCTCGCTGTGCTCATCTGCATGAAGCCAGCACACAGGGAAAGGGCACAGACACGCAGGCCCAAGACGGCTTCAGGGGCCAGGTCTGTAAGTGACTCACGTCACTTCTGCTCCCGTTCTGTTGGAGAGAACTCAGTCATGCAGCCACGTGCAAGGGAGGCTGAGAAACGTAGGTAGCTGTATCCCCAAAAAGAAGAGGAAATAGGTTTGCTAAACCATTTTCCAGTCTCTGCCACAGGTCTAAACAGAAAGGGCCAGATTGGAGGGCGTTTTTTAAAACTACTGAAGGCCATCACAAGCATTCTGGATGGAGTTGTCCCCCCATGGCCGGGGACTCCCAGAAGATAAGTTGGACCTTGTCCAGGGAGTAACTTCAGAGGCTGCGTTGCGGGAAATCTAAGAGCAGCCCCTTCTGCAGCACAGTGGCCCGTGAGGAAAGAAACAGGGTCTCAGAGAAGCGGACAGATGGAGGTGGAGGGGGACACAGAGGCACAAGCCAGGGGCTGTCTGTCACTCAGGGGAGATGGACAGAGAGGAGGTAGCCACACATGCCAAGTCCAACGCTGGAGCTAAGTCAAACTGGCCAATGTTCCGGGAGCTGGAAAAACACAGATTCTGAAGAACAAACACAGGCTGAGGATCGAAGGCCAATATTTCATCTAAAGGGTAAGTTTTTAAGACAAGAAAACACACTCACTGGGGCTGAGCTCTCTATGACCAACAAGCATTGCCTGCCTGCTTGTTAGTAATAATCAGCATTTATTGAGCACTTCCTATGTTCCAGCATGGATGTAAGCACTTACATATATTATCTCATTTAATTTTCACAGTAACTCTGGAAGTAGACCCTGAGATGAATGCCATCTTGTAAGTGGGAGAAATGAGACATTAAAAGTGACTAAATAACTTGCCGAAGGTCACAGCAATCCACACTACAACCCTAAGGGGTAATTGTCCCAATTCCCCTCCTCTTATGCACAATGAAAGCAAAGCCCAGAGACAGCATGTGATGTACCCAAGTCACCCAGCTAATGAGCGACACACTGAAGCTGTGGGCCTTCTGCCATAACCATGTTTCCAAGAACATGCAGGCATGGAGCGGACAGGAGATGACTCCGGGGGGTATGTGGGATGGAAATTATAATCACATCATTTCAAGATAAAATTTCCTCTCCTCCCTTCCCAGGAAGCCAAGCTGTGGTCCAAGAACTGATCTCTAAAGAGAAACATCTACCTGGAACCAAAATAAGGAGTTTTCTTATGTGTTGTGCTGAGGCCTATTTCAGGCTCTGGGAGACTAACGCTCTGATGTGTTGATTAACGTGTGAGTGTGTCTTTTCATTCCTAGAAGTTCCTGGTGCTCCAGGATGCTGGCTCCACTCACAGAGCAGATGGGTTGCCAATTTCCTGCCCCAGAGAAGGCACGTCGCAGCTCTGATGCTCTGAACACCAAGACACTGCTGAACCAAAGAACCTCGATGACCCTAGATGAAGACACAGTCAGGTAAGCATTTCCCAGAATTTCCCCCAAAAAACACAGACAGACACATTCCCCAAACCAGATAAACATTCATTAGGCTTGGGGGAAGGAGGGAAATTGGAAGATAGGAGAGTTTGACTTTGATGAGTCAACAGGAGGAGGCTGTGTGCCCGCCCCACAAGGCCCAGTACAAGGTAGGAGCTGGAGGAACTGCAGAACCCCAAGATATCTGCGGGGACTCAAAAGCAGAGAAGACCTGTGTTCTCCATCCCAGGACTAAAGTTTCTGAATATGGCAGGCCCCCAGAGCACCCTGCACCCAGCCGGAGTGGGAGCAGGAAAGCCATCCACGTGCAGTAATGCAGCAAGCCCAAGACAGGCTCATGGAGTTGGCCTTGGGCCCTGCATGGACTAAGAACCACAGACTGTTTCCACGGCCCCCAATGGAGAAATGACATGAACTGAAAGAGTCTTGCAGCTGGGCAGGAAGGAAGACACAGCAGGGACCTCTATGGACAGAAGACAAGACCAGATGGGGCCCCTACGTGTCACAGCAGAAACCAACAGAGACAGATGACAACACCAAGACCAAATGCTCTCCTGTCCCACTGACCTCTGCTGAGGCTTTGGCACCTCCAAACACAGACACGATCCAAGGCAAAGGGAGATCACCAAACTGACTGATATTCAGTTCTGCCAGCTGAGTTGAGCTCAGTTACACACATTTTTTAATTCTATTTCTTCCACTCCTGAGACTTTAGGATGAGATTTGTATCCACCATGTAACCAGGACCTCCCTTTTTCCCCTGATCACCCAGGGCCCAGCTCCACCTCCCCCAGCTACACCAAGAGACGCCCTGACTGAGCAGGGACTGGATTTCTGGGGAAATTGGCACCTTCACTGCCTCCAGCTGCTGAGGGGTTGCCTGTGACAACAACAAATGGCTCTGTTGGAGCAGGCAGTGGAGTGGGAGGGTCCAGGAGGGGTCTGGCTGAGGGGCCCTCTGCAGTAGAGGTGCCATTGGCCACCTGGGCCTGCTGCAGACTGACCACACCAGTTATGGATAGAGATGGACAGATGCCAGGCTTGAGAGCTACATCTCTGTTCCCCTTTCTCCTCTTCCATGGACCCCTTGCCCCCTTCCCCCTCATCTGGGGAAAATGTGCCAGCCTTCTCAGGACCCCTCTCAGCTCAGCTTCCATGGGATCCAGTGTCTTCCACTCCTCTCCTCCTGCTACCTCCAAAGGCAAACCCTCTGGCTCTTCCCCGAATTTAAGGGCTCTACTAGTGATACCTGGGACAGACAAGGCACAAGGCAGTCTCAGTGGAGGAAAGAGAGATATGATCATTATCATTATTATAATGATGGTAAACATGTTTAGCATTTGAGGCACATGCCAAGTGCTTTGCCTGTGTGGTTCCAGTGAACCCTCACTACAGCCCCAGGAAGTTGGCACTATTATTGGCCATATTTTCTAGATGAAGAGACTGAAGCTCAGAGAGGCAGGATCACATGGCTCATATGTGGTGAAAGTAATATTGAGACACAGGTTTTCCTTACTCCAAAACCCATAAGCTTAACCACTACACTCATGGTTACTAGAAAGGCTGCAGCTAACAGTTTCCTAGGGCTCAGCTCAGAAACACAATTACCTGGCTTGTGGTGGCAAAATGACTCTATATCCCACTGGTAGAGAACCTGCCTCTTTCCTGGATGGGCCAAGTTATGGGATGGAATAAAGCTGTCCCTGAAGACTATAGGAAGCTGCACCTGTGGTTAAAAGAATCTGGGAACAATTGTGTTTGGCAAGTCATTCTTCTCTACCTGTGTGTTCCAGCTGCCAAATTGTCTAAATGAACACCAGGAGTTCAGCTATCCATCAGGCTGTCTCTTCTAAGCTGCTAGAAGACCATGCAGATGTTTGCCTGGATCGAGGGTTAATGACAACAGCATCACTCACCTGGCTTTTATATGCTTACAAAATTATAGGACCAAATATTCTCTCTCTCTCTCTCTCTCTCTCTCTAAATACTTTGCTTGAAAGAGACTTATGTCTTAGCAGGAGAGAGTTAGGAGCTGAGCCCCAGAACAGATCACCAGGCAGCATTTTCTTGAGATAGAACTTGAAGAAGTTAGTACACTGGTCTATAGGGAACAGTGGGGCAGGTGCTGATGCTAACACAGAAAAAATGAACCAGGTTGTAGGATTGTTGATGGCCCATCCATCATTTTAAAGTTAATGAGATGACTAAAACCTTGAGGCACAAAGGATTTTAACTCTTTCAGTTGTAAATTGTAGAAACCCAACTCAAACTGACCAAAACAAACTAACAAAAACAAAACAAAAACAGAAAAAGGGAAGGAAGGAAGGAAGGAGGGGAGGAGTTGGCCTTATTAGCTCATGTAACTGAAACATCCATGTGTATGTATTTCAGGTGTGGCTGGATCTGGGAGTTTTTAACAATGCCATCAGAAATCTATCTCCCCATCTCTTGCATCTTTTTCTCTTGTGTTCTCTCTACTGCCTTGTAGAGGCTACCCTCATGGTGGCAAGTTAGTAAACAAAATCTCCAGAGTCATATCCTCCCAGCTCAGCAACCCTAAGGGAAAGAGTGTTTCTCTTTCCTAATAGCTACTGCAACAGTCTCAGGGCTAATTCATTGGTACAGTTTAGATCACATGCTCATCCCTGAAGCTACCAATTCCCATGACTCAAAATTGTCGGCTCTGAGTCTTGGGTTCATTTCTGGAGCCAGAGCAAAGTTTGCTCGACAGGATGACAGAACGTGAGTGAGAAATTTGGGATTCTTCCGGTGCAGAAAGAAGAGTGGATAGTCTACTGGGTAGTCTACTCCACTAAGGAGGACAAGCTGAAGAGCCAGAATTGACCAAGTACCTCTCTGAGCCAGGAGCTGAACTCTATGCTAGCCCACAAAGCTTCCCAGCATCTCCATGAAATACCTCAGATCTTCACAATATTTTTGTTATTTTTGAGGAAGCTGAGACTCCAAGAAGGAGAATAATTTGGTCCATGCAACATGGGCTCATGTTCAAACTCACACTGGCTGATTCCATTAGCAGGGCTCCATCTCCCACACTGTGTCCTGGTCCAGAAAGACAATTGAGAATCTAATTCTAAAAGTGTCCCAGTTCCAAAAGAAACACGGTTTGGTTGGGTTACTGTGCACAGATTACTATTCTTCTCTGAGCTTTAGAGTCCACAGTCGTAAAATGAGAATGCTGTCCTAAATTAGTGGGGTTAAGCGGTAGCAGAGGAATTTAGGAGTGACATGGTTTTTAGAAAACCTATAGGATATTCTTTCAGCAAACATGACCATGCCAAATGTGATATCCAGCTTCCTCTGGATCCAACAGCCATGGAATTATCCATCAATGACCTTAGGCACTCAATTTAAAAATCACGATGATAATAACCCAATGTGGCTTCAGTGATCTGGGTTCATTATCTCATTTAATCTTTTCTGTTTTTCTTTCTAGTTATGCAACATTTCAAACATATGGAAAATAATGTGTCAGACACATATGGACTCTTTTCCAAGATTAAACAGATGTTGACATTTCACCATATTGCTCTGAAACCCTTTGTAAAGAAATGAAATGTTACAGATAATGGTAAACTACTACTCATCAATTTCCCTTATTCTGTCTCTTTTTCTCTCCTTCTCCAGAAGTAACCTCAATAATGAATGGGTGTGAAGGAAATGTGTCTGTATTAATTTAATTTTTTAGAGATGTATAAACTACTTTATATTTTATATGTGCGTGTGTACATATAAATGTGTATATATATAATTTTGTGTTTAAAATTTTTACATGAAGTATTCTTTTAAAAGTTGTTCTCTCAAACTTATTTTTTTAATTCATGTAGATCTCATTCACTCCTTTAAATTGTGATATTATATCCTGTTGTGAATAAACCACAATTTATTTACTATTCCCCAACTGAGAGAATGTTGGTGGCTTTTATATTCTTGCAATTACAAACTATAGCAGTAAGCATTCTTGGATAATTCTCCTTGGACATATAAATGAGCTTTTCCAGCACAAACATTCAGAAATGGAATTGGTAGGCAATCAGTGTGGGCATCTTCAACTTGCCTAGGCAATGCCAAATCGCTGTTCAAAGTGGTTTCACCAATTTATATTCTCATTAGAAGCATGAACTTCTATTTCTCCATATCCTCGCCAAGATTTGTGTTACCAAATTTATTGGTCTTGTCAATCTGAAAAGTACAGAATGATATTTCACTGTTATATTTTGAATAGACCCAATAATGGCATTGAGAACATTTTTATAGTTTGTTGGATGTCCAGTTTCCTTCTTTTTCGAATTATTAATACTTTTTCATGTACTTGTCATTAGTGGGTTCTTTGTTTCTTAACGATTTGGGAGGGGAGTCAATACACTGTAGACACTAATCCCTTATTAATTATATGGTCTGCAAGTATCTTCTGTCAGACTTTCTGTTCCCAAGGTATAAGACGTGTTTTGTCATACAGAAGTTTTCATTTAATGTAGTGGTGTCTAAAGTATTCTCCTTTGTGGCTTAATTTTGTTCTGTTGTATTTAAGATCCTTTCCCCATCACCATCTCATAAAAAGGTTCTCCTAGGCTTTCTTCTAAAGGTTTTACATCCTTGATTTTCACAGGTGTAATTTTACTACATCTGGAATATATTTTTTCATAAGTTGTAAAGTTAAACATCTAATTTTATCTCTTTCCACGTGGATAGCAAGTTGTCTCAGCACTAATAGCTCACTAGCTCATAATGTCATACGCAAAATGCCCTTATTACATGAAGGTCTGTGTCCACTGGACTTGGAACGTTGCTCTATTTTGTCTGTTTTAATGCTGTGTGGCATTTGCAGTTATTAAGTTATTTTGTCTCTGCACCAAATCCACACTATGTTTTATGACTCTGGGGCAGAGACTCTATAAACCCCCATTTTTGCTTTGCCAGTGTTTCCTGTTAGGCTTTGCCAATAGTGGGCTCTAGAAAAGACAGAAAGCCTGGGAGAGGCACAGGGGACTCGCCCCTTCCTGTCTGCTTGCGGTTTCTGTGAGCATCCCTCCACGCTCGCTTCTTCAGCCAGGGGGCAGCGGTTCTGTTATGGAACCCAACCAGCTGCTTAACCAGCTGACAGCTTTCCCAACTCTTGCAGAGCCAGCTTCACCATGTCCCCTCAGAGACACCAGCACCAGCCGAGCAATCTTGGAGCTCAGCACTCTACTGAGTTTTACCCGCACCCCAGAAATCTACACTTCAGTCATGCAGAGCCTCCTCTGAGCATTAACTTTTAACAGTTTCCTTTTTCTTTAGTCCCAGACATAGCAGACCATTCCTATCATCACTGCCTCTGTGATGATTTTGTGTCCTTTTTAGCCCTTTATTTACCTACCCCAATAATTTTAAATATGGTTTACAGTTCCTTATGTCAAATTCTCTTTGTTAAAACAACTGGTGTGGTTTCTGCCTCTTGATTATGCTCTAATATAGCAGCTTTACAGTAATTTTGACATCTAAGAAGGGTATATTTCAATCTGATAACTGAGACAACTACTAAGTGACTACTAAATTAAAGAAAGAAAGAAAGAAAAAGAGAGAGAGAGAGAAGGGAGGGGGAGGGAAGGAGGGAGGGAGGGAGGGAAGAGAAAGAGAAAGAAAGGAAGGAAGGAAAAGAAAGAGAAAGAAAGAAGGAAGAAAGGAAGGAAGGAAGGAAGGAAGGAAGGAAGGAAGGAAGGAAGGAAGGAAGGAAGGAAGGAAGGAAGGAAGAAAGGAAGGAAGGAAGGTTGGTTGGTTTATTTTTCTTCTTCAACATTGTCTTGATTCTTCTTGGCCATTACTTTCCCACATGAGTTTTATAGACCCATTTGTGACATTCTACCAAAATAATATTATTATTAATAGTAAGCATTTGTATATTTTATAGCAATTGCATAAATTTATAGATAAATATGTGGAAACTTGCCATCTTCACTGAGATTTTCTAATCTATGCACATAGCATTAGTTTTTTCCATATCTTTAGGTCTTCTCAGATGTTTTTCAGTAGGATATTATATTTTTCTCCATAAAGTTTATGTACATCTCCTGCTAGATTTATTCCTAAGTAATTTATAGTTTCTGTTGTGATGGTACATTGAATCTTTATAATTACTGTTTTTAATTGTTTCTAGCTGGTGTTTAACAGCACAGTTGATTTTTTTCATGTATCTAGCAACTTGCTGAACTTTTGTATTTGCTATTAATATGACTGTATATTCTGTAGACTTACCTATGTAATCATATTAAGTATGAATAATGACAGCTTTGTTTCTTTACAGTTGTGTGCCTGTTATTTCTTTGCGTGTATATGTGCAGGCATGTGTATATTTGTCCTATTACTCTGTCATTGTAACTTCAGTTCAATACTGAATAGAAGTACTTCCTTTTCTAGCCACAATGGTAAAACAGATACTAGATTTACCTTCTCACCTGAAACACCTAAAAAAATCATTAAAAAAAAATGAAAGAATGGTTCTCAAGACATTGGACATTAGGCAAAGAAGATCAGTGATTTCTGAGAAACAGGAAACAAACCAGGTGAGCCCTATAATGGCCCCAGCTTACTGGCAAGAGAAGGTTCCAGGCTGAAGTTTCCAAGCAGAGTGAATGGGTCAGCTGAATTAGGAGGTGGAGCTGAGTCCAGGGCAGCCAGGGTGGCTGAGTTATCAGGACAGGATACCAGAGAAGAGAAAGCTAATCAGAGAGAGCCCTCCAGGGATGTGTAGCAGGTCCCCGGTGAGTCTTCAGCTGCGTACTGACTGGCTCAGGAGTGTTAGAAAACTCCTCTAAAGGATTATAGGGCACAATATTCAGAAATCACACAAGGCCGGGAAATATTGCCTGTTCCCACCAGTCATAATGGGAAAACCTCATTATTCACGGAGCATTGGGTAGTGTAATAAAAGGGTTTTGCCTTAGTAGTGGGGCAAAATTGACACTCAACTAAATGCTGCTTTAGTCTCACCTAACAAAACTTCAATGCAAGACCCAAAAGGATCAAACAAGTTTCAAGTAATCTGATCACCTCCAAGAACAAAGTTCAAGAGTAGTCACAGGAGGAGAAAAAAATACCTAGCACACAAGAAGATGAAATTCAAAACCAAAATTGGCATTCAATCAAAAATAACAAACAGTCCATCAAAAGTGGTGCAGAATAGACATAGTTAATAGAATCAGTAAATAGAAGCCAGAGAAAACTTGAGAGGTATTACTTAGAAACATGGAACAAATAAAAACACAAAATCAATTTATAGAAATGAAACCGAAATGTCTCAGATGAAAAATACACTGGGTAGGATGGATTCACAACAGATAAGACAAAGCAGAAGAAAAGCTTGGTGACATTGAAGACATGGCTATACCCAAAATGAAACTCAAAGATTCAAAAAATGAGCAGAGCATCAGTGAGTTGTAGGGCAATTTCAAGCTGTCTAATGCACATGCAACTGGGGTCCCTGAAGGATAGACTAAAATGTATTTGAAGAAATAATGGCTGAAATTTAAAAATGTACAAAATATTTAAATAAAAAAATTTTACCAAAGAAGATATGCAAATGACCAATAGACACATGAAAAGATGTTTCAACATCATGAATAATTAAGGGCATCAAATTCAAATCACCATGACATACTACTTCACATGCACTAGAATGGAAGTAATCCAAAACATGAATAATAACAAGTATTGGCATGTGTGAAAAGAAACTGGAACCATCAACATTGGTAGTAGGAATGTAAAAGGATACGCCACTTTAGAAGAAAGTCTGGCAGGTCCTCAAAAATTTAAACATAAATTGAATATAGGATCCCACAATTCTGCCTATAGGTATCTCTAGGTATAGGTACCTATAGGGAAATAAAAGAATATATCTGGACAGAGATTTATACACAAATGTTCATAGTAGCATTATTCATGATAGTCAAAAATACTATGCTAAATGAAGGACTTGTATAACTCCATTTATATGAAACATGCAGAGAAGGCAAATCCATAGAGTCAGAAAGTAGATTAGTGGTTGCCTGGGGCTAGAGGTAGGAACAGGAAGTAATTGCAAATAGCTACAAGAGATCTTTATTGGGCAATGGAATATTCTAAAATTGAACTGTGGTGATTATTGCACAACTCTGTGAACCTACAAAAAAGAATTCAACTGTTTCTTCAGAATGGATGAATTGTATAATATTAAATATAAATTATATGTATACATTTATGGTATATGTACCTTAATAAAGCTCTTTTAAAAGAGGTTACTAAAAAAATGAAAAGACAAGATACAGAGAAAATTTTTGCAAATCACATATCTGATATTTTAAAAGACTTTCACTCAGAATATATACAGTAGTCCCCCCTTATCTGCAATTTCATTTTCTGTAGTTTCAGTTACACGTGGTCAACTGCAATCCAAAAATATGACATAGAAAGTTCCAGAAATAAACAATTTATAAGTTTTAAATTGCATGCCATTCTGAATAATAGCTCCATCCCTCCTCCCCCCAGGATGTGAATCATCCCTTTGTCCAGCAGATTGACACCGTAGACACTACCCACCCGTTAGTGGCTTAGTAGCTGTCTCAGTTATCAGATAGAAAAAACACAGCTTATACAGGGTTCGGTACTACCCACAGCTTCAGGCTTCCACTGAGAGTCTTGGAACTTATCCCCTAAGGATAAAGGAGGATTACTGATTACTGTATTAAGAAAAAAAACTGGACAAAACGATTTGAACAGATACCTTACCAAAGAAGAAATACGGATGGCAGAGTAAGTGCATGAAAAGATTGCTCACTATCACTAGTCATTAGGGAAATGCACATTAAAACTACAAGGAGATACCACTACATACCTAATAGAATGTCTAAAATTCTAAAAACTGGCCATGCCGTGTGTTGTCAAGGATGTGGTACAGCTGGAAATCTCACACGCTACTGATGAAATGCGAACTGGAAAATAGTTTGGCACTTCATAAAGAGTTAAATGTACTCCTATCTTATGATCCCACCATTCCACCCCTAGGTATTTATTCAAGAGAAATGAAAATGTAAGTCTACACAAGAACACATGTTCACAGCCACTTTATTTGAAATAGCCAAAAACTGGAAGCAACTCAAATGTCCACCAACAGATACATATATAACAGAGATATATATAACAGATATATATCCATACGAAGGAAGACTACTACTCAGCAATGAAAAGGAGTGAACTACTGATACATGATACGACATGGATAAATCTTAAAGTAGTCATTTTGAGTAAAATAAGGTATTAATAGATGCAAAAGAGTCATATTGTATTATTGTTTCATTAGTATTAAATTCTAAAAATGAATACTAATCTATAGCAACAGAAAGCAAACCAGTGATTGCCTGTGGACGGGACATGCAGGAGGCAGTATTACAATTAGCACCACGAAACACTTGCGGGTAACGGACCTGTTCACTATCTTGATTGTGGTGATGGTTCCATGGGTGTAGACACATGTCAAAACGTACCAAATTGTATGAGTTAAATATGTCCTATTTATTAAATATCAATTATACTTCAATGAAGCTGTTTTTAAAATAGCAAAAATTATGGGATAGAGGCAGAAATAGAGATAGACTTGTTGCCAACTCTAAAGAAAATTCTGCTTAAATTTCACCACTATGTGTGGTTGCTCTTGGATTTTGGTAGATGCTTTTGGATGCAAGATATTATGTCTCGTATTCTTCTTGTTAAAATTCTGTCCGCCTACTTTTTTTTCTTATTGGGTGTTTTAAGTATCTGGGTCTACTCCTTTCTCTTGTTGCAAACAAAGAGATCTCTAGTGCCTAACCTTGAAACAGAAAACCCTTTTAACTGCTATTGAGGGAAATTTCAGGAAGAAGGAGGAAATATTTCTTCCATCCCCAAAGAGCTACGGAAAAAAATAGATCGTATACCTGCATCATAAAGCTACATCAGAAGTGAAATGGTGAGAATATTAACAAATTCATCAGTTTTACTTTCCTATTGAGTGTGGAGAATGGTGTGTAAATATATTATATAACCCTGTTCTGTTTCCTGTTACTATAAAGCTATATGTGGAAACAGTCATACAAAGGAAACTATTGTCACCTAGTCATCAGATATTGCCTGTGAAATATAACCTATACCTTAAAATGTCTTCAGTGCTAAGGAACTGATCTTACTTCATAATTTGTTGCAGTAGTAGTAAAATTTAAATTGACGTCTCTGTTTGCTGAAAGGTGCAAATCTTTGGAAGTTTCCACGCGACACAAGAGGAGGAGGGCTTGGGTATTTCTTTCTTCATGCACAGAAGTCTAATAAATTCCACAGCTGTTGATTCCCTCATTCAACCTAAAGATTTGAGAGTCTTTGCTCACGAAAGTAGCAGTGCTCTTCATCAAGTTAAGGAACTTTCTTCCATTCCAACTTGCTAGAAGTTTTTTTCTTAATCATAAAAATGTCTTCATTTTTAAAAACTTCGCTGAATTTATTGGGAGAATCATGTGGTTTTCTGTGTTTACTATCTTAATATAGTGAATTATATTTAGATATTTTTAGATTTTACTTTTTTCTTTTTATTGTATATATGTAAAGTGTAAAATAAGACGTTTTGATATCTTGCTATACATATACGTAGTGAAGTGGTTACTGCAGTCAAGCAAATGAACATAGTTAACATATCCATCATCTCATAGAATGACCTTGCTTTGTGTGCGTGTATTGTGGCAAGAGTACCTAAAATCTACTGTCTTGGCAAATCATAGCATATAGTACTAATAATATAGCATTAGTATACTATAGGATTAGGTCGTTAAATATGAAATGTCCGATTTAGAATCAGCAGTGTAGTTTACTATATCTCAAACAAGAAGCAGTACAATCAGAGTATGCACCCAAACTATCGACACGGTTTTGCCGTCTTAATGGTAGCTTGCTTATGCCAACAGCGTAGAAGCCTTGGAGAGTGAGTGGCTATGAAATCACCAAAGGTGTTTTCCACAGCTTGTTGAGAACTGAACATTTTTTTCCTGCAAGAAGTCGTCCAACACCTGGAAGAAGTGGTAGTCAGTTGATGCAAAGTCTGGTGAATACGGTGGGTGACAGAGAGTTTCCAAGTTCAGTTTCTATAGTTTGAGCAGGGTTGTTCGTGTGACATGGTCCAGTGTTGTCTTGCAAGAGGATTGGCCTGTATCTATTGACCAATCTCAGCTGCTTAATCGCAAGCATCCCCATCATTTCATCCAATTGGTTGCAGTAGACATCACTATCATCGATTGACCAGTTTTCACAACCCTGTAGTGAAAATACCAGCACTGAACCACCAAACAGACACCACTTGCTTTTTTTTTTTTTGATGAATATTCAGTTTTGTACTGTTTGAGTACTTCATCTTTATCCAATCATTGGGCCAAACGCTTGTGATTACTAAAAAGAATCCATGTTTCATCACACATAACAATATAGTGTAGAAATGGTCCACCTTTATGTCTTGACAGCAAAGAAAGGCAAGTTTAGAGATGATTTCTCTTCCGATGCTTGTTTAATTCATGCGGAACCCATCTATCCCGCTTCTTCACCTTGCTGATTTGTTTCAAATGATCCAATATTGCTGCAATAGTAACATCAAACCTTGCTGGTAATTCATGTGTAGGTTCAGATGGATTCACTACCACTACAGTTTTCAGCTCATCATTACCCACCTTGGTCTCAGGTCACTCACATGGTTCATTTTCTTTTTTTTTTCAGCATATTACAGGGGTACGAATGTTTAGGTTACATATATTGCCTTTGCCCTGCCTGAGTCAGAGCTTCAAGTGTGTCCATCCCCCAGATGGTGCGCACCGCACCCATTAGGTGTGAATATACCCATCCTCTCCTCCCCTCTCCCACCTGTCTGACACCCAATGAATGTTACTAGTATATGTGCAACTCAAGCGTTGATCAGTTAATACCAATTTGATGGTGAGTACATATATTGCTTGTTTTTCCATTCTTGTGATACTTCACTTAGTAGAATGGGCTCCAGCTCTATCCAGGATAATACAAGAGGAGCTAGATCATTTTCAAGATTAAAATCGGCAGAACAGAACTTCTCAAACCATCAATGTACTGTGTGTTCATTAGCCACATCCTTCCCAAACACTTCATAGATATTTCGAGCTTTCTGTGCTCCATTGGTTCCACGATAGAACTCATATTCAAAAATAACACAGATTTTTGACTTTTCCATGGTTTCACAAAAATTGCTCTAAAAAAATTTTTGATGGTGGGGGGTGTAAACCACAACTAATGGAAGCAAAATGCACCATATGGGGAAAGGACACACTTGTAGCCCTGGCTTGGGTGAGGCAAATGCATTACATGTAACCAAATGCTTGTACCCCCATAATATCCTGAATTAAAAAAAAAATTTCTGAAAGATAATCACCAGCCAAAACATGAGTTTCAAAGACCGAGGATGTATAATACCTTCATGATAAACATAAAACAAGAAGTGTCAAAGTGAAATGTCAGAGATATCAAACTGTCAAACTTAGTACTCAAGGAAATCAGACATTTCATACTTAATAACCTAACGTAATAGTATAATAATATTGTAATAGTATATAATACGATATTATTAACCATAATATCGTCTTTATGCTGTGCAGTGGTTCTCTAGATTTACTCATCCCATGTAACTGTAACTTCATACATTTTTAAATAATAAATTATTCTTATGTTGCTGGAAAAATCCCTATTTGGTCATGATTTAATTTTCATACAAGTTGCTGGGTTTTGTTTGCAGATATTTCATTTAGGATTTTTGTATGTAAGTATCATTTGAAAATTATTTTCCATCACCATGCTATTCTTGTATGATTCTAGTTTCAAGGTTCTTTTAGCCTCATGAAAGGTATTGGAGAGCTATCTTTTTGTCCTTTTTTGCATTAGACATTATCTGTTCCTTAAATGCTTGGTAAAACATTTTTACGTTTTATTTTATGTTTGGGAGAGTCTTCTTTTCTAAGAGATAAACTTAAGACATAATTTTGTCCCTTTTCCTTCCTTCCTACTTTAGCTATATAAGTTTTTTTTTCCTTTTCTTTTTTTTTTTTTTTTTGAGACAGGGTCTTGCTTTGCTGACCCAGGCTGGAGTGCAGTGGTCTGATCATAGCTGACTGCAGCCTTGAGCTGCTGGGCCCAAGAGATCCTCCCACCTCAGCCTCCCAAAATGCCAGGATTATTTGTAAGCATGAGCCACCATGTGTGGTATTTATTGGTAACTTAGATTTACTATGTTGCTGGATCATAGTCATTTTTTCTAAACATTACATGAATTTTTAAAAAAAGAATTTTTATATTCTCTAAATATTACCTGCAAAATTCTATGTATGTCCATCAGCTCAAAACTTTCTAGTTTTGTTATCCAAATCTTCTACAGCTTTATAATTTTTTGTCTGTTTCACCTATCAAGTACCGAGAGAGATGTGTTAAACTCTCCCATTCTGATTTTGGTTTGTGTATTTACCCTCGTAATTTTGTCAGTATCTACTCTATATATTTTTAATCCATCTTCGTGAATTATGGAAGTCCAGGAGTGTTATATATTCCCGATGGATTACTCCTATTACCATTACATAACAACTCTTTTATCATTAATAATGAATTTCTCTTTACAAATATTTTGTTTTATGTTAATATAGATGTCTAAGATTTGCTTAGTATTTGCTGGTATATATATTTTTTTATTTTTAATTGATTTTACAAAAGGAGGGTCAGCAAACTACTTTCTGATGACCAAATCCCACCACCACTTGCTTTTGTAAACAAAGTTTTAATGGAAAACAGCCACATTCATTCATTTACATGTTGTCTATGTCTGCTTTCAGGCTACGACAGCAGAGTTGAGCCGTTGTGACAAAGACTTCATGGCTGACAAAGCCCTAAAATATTTATTATGTGGTTCTTTACAAAAAAAGTTTCTGGACCACTGTGATGTAATATTGAATAGATCCAAATGAGTATTTATAACATATGGGTGAGATAAGCAGCCATGTCATGGACACCTGCGTGCCCAATACCCAGTTTAGGAAATAAAACTTCACGAGCACCTTTGAAGCTGTCCTGGGGTCCCGCCCTGATCTTAGCCTCCTGCTTACGATGTGGGCTCATCACTCCACTGTTTTTCTTTATAATTATACCGTGTTTGTATCCATAAATAACATATTATTTAATTTCCCATAGATTTTGAACTTTAAATAGAATCATACTGGATTATTCATTGACAATTTTCTTTTTTCAATTTATTATGTTTTTGAGATTCATCTTTGTTGCACATAGCTGTTGTTCATTTTCACTGCTATTTAGAATCCCATTGTGTGTACCAAAATGTCATTTTTTCCCTTCCAAAGCTGATAAGTATTTTCAGTCCTTCTGCTATTAGAAAATGTATTGCTACGTACCTTCCTGTTTGTATCTCATGCTGCGCATAAGCAAGCATTTATCCAGGATATATACCTAGAGGATTGGTGAATTGCCTGGCCATAGGGTATAATTATCTTCACTTTAACCAGAAAAAGCCAATTACTTTCCAAAGTGGTTACAAATTCAACCTTCCCATCGGAAATGTGTTAAGATTTGCCATCATGCCTTAGACTCACCAACAGTTGATACTGTCTTCCTTTTAGTCGATTGGGTGATATGATATGATATCTCATGGTTGTTTTCATTTTTATTTGTCAGACTATTAATGAACTGACCATCTTTTCATGCGTTGAATGACATTTATATTTCCACTTCTCTGATCGCCTTTAAGAGTTCTTTGTCCATTTTTCAGTTTCATTGTCCTCACAGTGATGGCTTGAATTTTAACTCTCTCTTTTTGTTTGTTGCTTGCCTCACAGGAGGGCTTTTCTATGTAATCAAGTTTATTAATCCTTCCCTTTATGATTTTTTACTTTTCATGTATTGTTCTAAAAATATTGTTCACTGATGAAGAGTGACAAGTAAATTCTCTAATACTGTCTTCTAAAAGATTTTGTTCACATTTCACATATTTTTATGTCTAAGAGAAATTCCCTTCCATTCTTCTCTTGCTAACAAATTTTATCAGCTTTTCTACACGTACTGAAATTATTACAAGCTATTTCACCTTTAAGCTGTAATGGGGTAAATTAAATTAATTGATTAGATCACTAATGTGATCTACACTCACATCCCTAGAATAAACAAACCCAACTTGGACATCATGTGTTATCTGTTCTATGTATTGCTGGATTCATTTTGGATAACAACCTGTTTGGGTTTTTTTCACCTATGTTCCTCAGTGTGATCGACCTGAAATCTTACTTTCTTATATTGTTCTGTAAGCTTTTGGTGTCAGTGCTCGGTCTCATAGAATGAGTGAGGAATGTTTTCTCTTCATTTGTACTCAGTACAATTTCCATAAAATAATCGGAGCTTATATTTTATTTTCTCATCTTGAGGATCCTCCATATAAATTTGCATATCAAATGTCTGTGAAGAACACGAGGCCTGTGTTTTTGAAGTCATACAGGGTCTTTTACTACCCAGAAACTGAGCAGAAATAGACAAACTTCCTATCTCATCCCTTGACTAGGGGTAGATTTTTTTCTAGTCTATTCTTTCTCAGAAGAGGCAGCAGTTTAAGTGTTCTGTGTTTTGTAAGGGAAGGCTCAGGTCCAGTCCCCCGGCCTTGTCTCTGTCCTCGGTGCGTGCTAACACTCACTTCCTCCTGTTGTAAAATACACACGCACACACACGCACACACACACGCACACACACGCACGCACACACATACACAACCGAGATGGGCACATTATCCATTTACATGTCTACTCTCCCAGCTTTCAGTCAATTAAGTGTCCCTCTTTCTTTTCTGCAAGCTCATCTATGCATTTAAAATTATAACTGTACTATTTCCAGCATTTCTAGATGTTCCTAGAAGTTTCTGCTCAGTCACACTGTTGGTGCCACAAGCACTCCCTCAGTGACTCCTTACAATAACTTCCTGGCACAGGGATTATCATTCTGAATTTACAGATGAGGACAATAAACTGAAAGAAATCAAGTTCTTCCTTCAAGGTCACTCAGCCGGTAAACATCAGAACCGGGACTGGAACCGAAGAATGCCTGGTACAAAAGTCTACATTCCTAACCTCAACTCTAAGTTTCTATTCTTCATGAAATGCTGCTGATCCAAGATCACCCGTTTTTTACCCATTTAGCAGGAAGTTATAGAAGCGCTATAATTCTGGGAGGCAGTCATGAGCCCGATCACAGAGGCAGTGCAAGAGGAGAACCCCTTCTTTTATCCCCATATTCAAGACTCTGGGGTCCCCTTACTGACTAACTGGTTAAAACATAATTTTTTAAAATTACTAGGCAAAATGCAGTAAAATTACTAGGCAAAATACAAACCAGAATGTAAAACTGCCACAAATAAAACAAAGTGTTAACAACCAATATATAAATAACTCACAAAAATCAATAAGAATAAAACCAGCCTAATGGGGAAATGAACAAGTCAGATAAGCATAAAATTCACAAAAGAAAAAATATGAATGTACAACCTCAGTATTAATTTTTTTTAAATGCAATAGAGCTAAATATAAGAGCTAAATATATCAAACTATTAGAAGAAAACATAGGAGTAAATCTTCCTGACCTTTTGTGAGGCAATGGTTTTTTAGCTATGACATCAAAAACACAAGACAAAAATGAAAAAATATAGATAAATTAGACTTTATCAAAATCAAAAACTGCAAAGAACAGCATCAAGAAAGTTAAAAGCAACTCAGAATTTGAGAGAAGATATTTACAAATCATATGTCTGATATAAAGAACTTATATCTGAAACATAGAATAAATTTAAACTCAAAAATAAAAAGATAAATAACTCATTTTAAAATCGGCAAAGGGTCTGAACAGACATCCTCCAAAGAAGGTATACAAATAGCCAACAGGCACATGAAAAGATGTTCAACATCATTAGCCATCAGGGAAATGCAAATCAAAACCACAATGAGATACCACTCCAGCCCTGATAGAATGACTATAATAATAAAAAAGAAAGAAAGAAAGGCAATAAGTGTTGGCAAGGATGTGGAGAACTGAGAACTTTCATTTATTACTGATGAGACTATAAAAGGGTACAGTGGCTTTGGAAAAGAGTCTAGCAATTCTTCAAAAAGTAAAGTATATAGAGTTACAACGATTCAGTTATTCCACTCCTAGGTATATACCCAAGAGAAATAAAAACGTACATTCACAGAAAAACCTGCACAAGAATGTTCATAGGAGCAACATTCATAATAGCCAGAAAGTGGAACCAACTCAAACGTCTATCAATAGATGAATGGATAAACAAAAGGTGGTCTATCCACACAATGGAATATTATTCGGTCACAAAAAGGAATAAAGTATTGATACATGCTACGACAAGGATGAACCTTGAAAACATACTAAGTGGAAAACACAGAAAAGACCACATATCATAAGAAATATATGAATAAACATGAAATGGAACTTATACAAAATGTTCAGAATAGGCAAACACAGAGTTATTACAGACAGTAAATTAATGATTGTCTTGGAAGGAGGAGAAGCGATGAGGAGTCACTCCATTAGGTACAGATTTGCTTTCAGGGAGATGAAAATGTTCAAAAAGTAAATTACAGTGATGGTTGCACAATCTTGGGACTATACTAAACACATTAAATTATACATGTTAAATGGGTAAATTAGATCTCAATAAAAAGAAGCAAAGGAAAATAACGAGACACTTTTCTTTGACTTTCAAGTTGGCAACTCTTTTTCTGCAAATGAGCTAATGTTGTGCCTTGGCAAGGGGGCAAGAAAATCAGTACTAGTGAAAGTGTAAATTGATGCATATTTTCTGGAAGACAGTTTTAAGCATGTATCAAAATTCTGAAAATATGAATAGTCTTTGCTTCAGCAATTTCCCCTCTAGGAAATACTGCCTATGGCAATATATCTAGAGATATATGCAAAACTTTATATATCACGATGCTAATTGCATTATTATTTTTAATAGCAAAACAAGAGACGTCCTAAATATCCAACAATGGGAAAATCATTAAAGACAGTATTATACAAATACATGACAAAATACTGTCCATTCATTAAAAATCATATTGTAAAGGGCACTAGCAAGGAGAAATCGCCACAGTGGTTCATAATAAGTGAAAGAGCAGGCTGCAATGCAATCTTTAGGGAATAATGCTAATATTATTTTAAAAATTGAAAATATTACTTTAAAATATTTTTAATGTGATAGGATAATAGAAAAACATGTTTATTGTCTTGTTTGCTGTTTATTGTTCCAATTTTCCCTACAGAACATGTACTGGGCTTTTGATGACAGGGAAAGTAGAATTCTAATTTGAATGTGCTTTGGAGTTTCCCATTTCCTGGCCATCCTCCCCTCAAATGCAACAATCGATGGCTTATAAGATTTGAAAGCCAAGGACCTCTGAGTTAGATAATTTCTAAGATGCTTTCCATTCCTAAGACTATGACTCCGATGTTCCATGCTTAGACCATTTCTTTTCACAATCCACCTAAGAAGTTCTCAGAGACAGAATCTTTCTATTTTCCTATAAACTCCATGGCCCCCCATGTCCAGGGAGGAAGGAGCTGCAGTCTTGAAAAATAAGGTTATCAGCAGTCAGGAGAACAAGACATTGTGAGATGAGGCAAGGCAAACCCTGCAGAGACCTGGAAACGATTTTTCTCTCCCAAAAATATAATTAATCAATTATGTCCAAAGAAGTGGAATCAATATTTTTATAAATGAGATGTTCATACGCCAAGAAGGGATTGTTGCAGTGGTCACCTAATCTTTCACCTGCTAATCCAATGTAAATTATGGGCTGTTTAGCTGAGGTTTTCAGTTTGCCAACAAAACTTTTTTCCACTTTGGCATTCTGGTCACGACTTTCCGATTCTTTTGTCCAGCCCCCAGCAGACGCAATGTGCCAGAGTCTCTTAATAAACAATACACCACTAATAACAACACCTTGCATTCGCTGGCTGCCCTCCTCTCCCAGGTCTTTGCAATATCGTCACATCGATCTTCCCAGCATCCTCTAGGACACAGGGAAATGATGTGTGATTGGGGACACTGGCAAGGCTTAGATAAATCGCAGCTTGATTGAATCCTTTTAATGCAAGAAACATTTATTAAGTGCCTACTATGCACCATGACTACTCCAGGCACTAGAGCTACAAAGATAAATCTCACAGTCACTGCCCTCTGGGACTCACAATTCAGCGAAGAAGTCAGGCAAGGAATAAGTAGTTGCATTACATCATCATGGGCTGTGAATTGTAGATTAGAGCACGGCATTATGGGAACACAGAGGAAGGAACAACAGGCTTTTCCTACAGTGATGAAAAGCAGTCCTTCTGTGCCTCGCTTATTTCACTTGACATAATGACCTCCAGTTTCATCCGTGACAAGATTCTGTCCTTTTTTACAACATAATAGTATTCCATTGTACCTATACACCCCATTTTCTTCACGCTTTCCTCCACTGATGGACACCTAGGGTGCTTCCGTATCTTTGCAGCTGTGAATAGTGCGGCGATGAACACGGCAGATGGAAGACATAAGTCCTAACGTTTGATAGGGTGACTATTGTTAACAACAGTGTACTGTATATTTCAAAATAGCTAGAAGAGAGGAAATGTTCCCAACCCCCAGAAACAATGAATGCTTGAGATGATGGAAACCCTAAATATTAATACTCTGACTTGATCATGACACAAACTATGCATGGAACAAAATATCACATGTACTCCATAAATATGTGCAAATATTATGTAGCCGCTGGAAGCCCCTATTCCTCTCTGTGCACAGGGCCGCAGTGGCTGGGGATTTATGTCCCCACTGGGGACAGCTTTTAACCAATGATTGACAGGTGCAGGAATATAAATACTTCAGGTCCCGTGCCCACGACAGGGACAACTCTGCAGTGTGATCTATGCTGTCTCAGGGCTCCCCTGCAGGGCTGAGTCACAAGTACCCTGGGCCTTGCTACTGACCACACTGTTGCTTGGTCTCCTTCCTTTCTCTGTCTGACTTTCCTACTTCCCTAGGAATCTTTCCTGGGATCACATGGTAATGAAACACTTCGCATGAATCCTCCTTTCAGGGTCAGCCTCTGCCTCCTGAATCTGCTCCTCCCGTCTTCCCCATGTCAGGGCGTGGTGTCTCCGCCCAGTCAGTGATCCTGGCAGAGACCAAACCCATCCTAACCCCCTCCACTATCTAACCAACAGACCCCTTTGTCCTGACCACGGTCAGTTTCAGTCCATTTTTCTCCATCCCTCCTCCCATTGTCCCCGTTTATTGAAGCCCACTGGTGGCAGGAGTAGAAGAATTCTGCAGGTGGCTTTCTCATCTAACCAGAGCAATCTCAACATAGCACTTAAAATCTAGCACGAGAGATCGTGTCCACCCTCTCTCCCTCCCTCCTTCATTTTGCACCAGCGAGTCTACTCACTGCTTATTGCAGGCTGCCATCATTTGCATTTTACTATAATAGATTTCCTCCTTTGCTTGATGAGAACCTATCAACCATCCACATTAGGCCAGGCGCTGTGCTAAGCACTGGCGATGCAGTAATAAAATGCACAGCTTCGGCTTCAAGAAGCTCATTGTTTAGCAGGAAACACAGACATGTAAATACTTTCAATACAGTGGCTAAAGTGCCACAGGACACTGTCCACAGGGGCCCGGACTATATTACATGTGTCATTAAATCCCTGACACGGTGCCTAACACACAGTAGGCTCACAAGAAATGAGTGGATTTTGCCTGGTGAGTTAAGTAGACGTATTCCCAGAAGTGACATTTCTACTGGGCTTTAAATAATGAGGAAGGAGGGAAAGAGATGGCCAGAAAGATGTCAGAGCATGCGCAAAGACCTCAGGAAATGAAAGAGTGGGTGTTATAAGGAAAGAGAAAATTGCACAGAATATTTGGAGAATTATATGCATAATGAGGAGTAGCTAAGATGGGTCAGCACGAGTATTGAAGGAATATTAATACAAACTTCATGAGTCTAGACTTGCTCCTAAGGCAAAAGGGAGAAGTGGAAAGTTTTTGAGCTCCACCACTTGTTAGGAGCCCAGGGAAGCAAGACCATTAGAGTCTGTTCCAGTCTCCAGTCATATAAATGACTCTTGAAAAGCCCACTGATTGTTCATATTCTGTTAGCCTAAATATCTGTAACCTTGGTCCTATTTAGCCACTGTGCTGATGGTGCCAAATCGTGCATCCTTAAAAATCCATCCTGTGGCCTGGCACAGTGGCTCATGCCTGCAATCCCAGCACTTTGGGAGGCTGAGGCAGAAGGATCACTTGAGGCCAGGAGTTTGAGGCCAGCTGGGCAACATAGTGAGACCCCATCTCTAAAAAAAAAAATGAGAAGAAGAAAACTTAGCCAGGCATGGTGATATGTGCCTGTAGTCCCAGCTACTTGGGAGGCTGAGGCAGGAGGATCACTTGAGCCCAAGAGTTTGAGGTTGCTGTGAGCTACGATGACACCACGGCGTTCTAGTCCAGGGGATTGAACGAGACTCTGTCTCAAAAAATACATATATATCCATCACATGGAACTGTCACCACGATTAGTGATACTAAGTGAAGCCATCATTCAGCCAACTCTCTACCCCAGATGGACAGGAAATCGATCTCCTATCAGATCAGACCAAACCACAGTACCCATCATTGGGAGACACATTTGCACTTGTGTGTGTGCATTTATGCACGCATGTGACTGTGCATTTGGGTCTGCCTGGGGATACAAGGATGGGTTGGCTGTCTGAGTGCATACACATGTGAATTTGCATGTGTGTGCATTTACCTGGGTGTCTAGTGCTTGGGCATCAATGTTCACTGTGTGAGTTTGCATGTGGACATGTGTATGCGTGTATACATGTTCATGTTTGCATGTATGTGTGCCCAGGTGGAGCTATGCCTGTATGTACAGGTCTCCACATGTGGCATACACATGCTCAGCCTAGCACATTTTGTTTGTGAGGTGCCCAGAGCCTGCTTCTGCCAGAGCAAGCCCCGTCCTTTTGGCTCCCCACCGCTCATTAACGCAGCCTGCACTAGCTGTGCCTGTGGCAATGGGCCTCTGTAGAGAGTGTTAAATATCGCAACTGTTTATTGCTTAATATTTTTCATGCTAATAGCAGGCTAATTCACAGGGATTCAGGGCACCGTATAAAACACCTTCTGCTGACTGCTCATTGCGTGCCAAGGAAGGACTTGGCAGCCAGCAGCACCTGCCCAGGGCCTCTTTGGCTCTGTCTGTGATGCCACACTGCCCCCCATTCGGTCTTCCCTGAACACGTTTGCAGCCAAGCTGAGCGCACAGCAAACAACAATATTTGCGTTTCTCTGCTGAGTGGGTGGTGGGAGAAGGGAAGCTGGAGCTATACCTTGTGGGGTCAGTGTAACCAGCCCCGGAGAAACAAGTTTTAGAAATGGGAAAAAAAAAAAAAAGAGGTGATCCCACAAGAGAACCTGGAAATGACCAAGATCACATCATGTTCATGTTTTGATTGGCCATGGTCCAGTGCCCTGGCTGTGACAAAAGGCCATTTGACCATCACCAGTAAAAAATCATGCACCTCTTGCATGGGAAGCCTCTGACAGCCACCGTTTACTTCCTGAGCACTTACGATTTGCTGGCAGTGCACCAAGCTGTACACAAGAATTTTCCTATTTCATCCTCAACATCCTCAACTCTTTTAGGCAAATAGTTGTGTCTCCGTATTAGTGATAAGGAAATTGAAAGTCAGAGGGTCTAAATGACCCTGAGCATCAGCTAGTAAGTGACAACACTCGGAGCCAAGCCCTGGGTCTTTGACTCCACACCCCAAACACATTGCGTATACTCTGCACTGAAGAGGTTGCATGTCTGAGCCCAAATTGATCCCGTGGATATGTTTTGCCTGACTTGCAGAGTTTGGGTTTTTCTTAAATATCAGTAGTTGCCAATATTTAAAAGCTAGAAGATGACTGATAAAAATCAAGAGTCCCAAACTTTCTTTAAAAATTAGACTGTCCAATATAACACTGAGCTCCCACTCCTGTTTGGTAAACATGGACCAGAGTTGAGTTTGGGCTGCCTGTTCTAGATGGTGCATGTGTTCTTCAGTTTGCCACACTCCTCACCATTCCCTATTATCCTTCACTCAGCCCTTTTACTTATTTATATTACTGACCCAGCACCTGCCACAATGTTTTAGATCATTTTTCCAAAATAAAAAGATCTCTCCTCTTTTTTTTTTTTTTTTCAGGTAAGAGGTGAGTCACAGAAATAATTTCTCTACATTCAAATGGTTGGGCATTTGCTTCCAGACTGGTACATAATTGGGCTGATGTTTCCAACAAGACAGTACAAACCGGAAAGGCAGGGCAGTGATGAGTAACTCTTAGGGCTGCAGAGAGGAGAAATTTATGGAGAAAATATTTACATACACAATTTTTCCTGCACTCAAAATGAAAAGCATATTATCAAGTCCCATGTAGTTATGTAGGTAGTCTAAGGACTTAGATCACCTAATAATTAAACTAAAATTAGAATGGCTAATATCTGGGCATATTTGAAAAGTAACAACATGGCAATTCTTTATAATCTTTCACTCTGAAGTTCTACATCGAATCTTTTGGGGAATTCTATGTGGCCCAAGAGTGCTGGAGTTGCTCAGGAAATCACAGCTAAGGCCATGGCCCTCTCTCAGTCAAGACCAGAAAATCATTCCATGGCAAGATGATGCATTTTCTAAACTTCACTGGACAAGCATCTTGGGAGAAAAGAAGGGCTCCAGTGGGCACAGCCTCAAAGAGTAAGACCCTCTCCCAGGGGTCTGTGGCTGGAAGATAGGAGACCAGATGCCCACAGGTCAGACGATAATGGTGGGAGTCACGACTCAGCCCAGCGATTGTTGCCACGTGGAAGCCAGAGATCTTCTAGTTTCTCAAAAGAAACCAGAAATCTGCATTTTATATGAAATCTCCCAACTATCAAATGCTGTTAAGTAAAGCATTCCTAGAGGAGCCACTGTGTCAATAACACTGTGTCAATAAGCTACCCAGCTATTATGTGCCAGGCTAAGCACGCAGTGCAAAATGTAAGTAGCTCCCATTAAACAGTCCTTACTATGCGCCAGTCACTGCTCTAAATGCTTCACACATAGAACTCACTCATTCAGTCCTCCTAATAACCTTGTGCACTAGGTGCTATTATTGTCATCTCCATTTGACAGAAAAGGAAACTGAGGCATGGACAGGTGAAATCACATAGCTAGTAAGCAGTAGAGCTGGGATTTGAACCCAGCAGCCCTGACTCTCACTCACTCCATGGCACCACCCCAGTGGATTTTCACAGCAATCCTTGGAGGTAAGTTTTATTACCACTCCCATTTCATAGAAGAAGAAACTGAGGCCAGAGAAGAACGACCATTGCCCGAGGTCATGGGGGACCGTCTGACTCCAATGCTGGGGTATTTTTGGACAAGCCCCCAGGTCCTTGCACTAGGCAAGGTGGAAGCGGGGTGGGTCATTAGAGAGGAGTGAAGGAAACATTTTCTGAGAACCCAAATATCATTTTTTTTTCTGGTAAGACAAAGGCTACTCCAGCTGTCAGACCATAAGCTGCAACCTTTATGTTTACAAAGCAAAAAGGCCAATTAAGCGAGACAAAATAAATCTTCTCAGGCCTCCGTCAATGGACCTTGCAGGTCTCTGGGCTGAGGGCTGACTGACAGGACACATTATGTTCTGGAGTGGACTCAGCCTCTGACATTTTCTTGATGCTGCACTGAAGCATGAGGGCCGGTTTCTTAAAGTGCCCCTGCCCCTTTTCCGAGCTGCAACGGTACCTAAGGCAGAGTGGTAGAGGGAAGGACATGTGCCATGCTTGGCTGAGACAGGGAGGTGATGGCCACAGTCACGGTAGCAGTGACAATCATGATCTCAATGACACCCTGTCACGTGGCACCCATTGACGGCACCTTTGTGCCCAGTCCTGTGCTAAAGGACATTAGCTGTATCATTCAGTAAGATGCGTCCCTCTGTGATTGCCATATGTCAGGTGCCAGGGCTTGTGATGCACTCCCCAGTGTCACACAGGATGGCTCTATTTAGAGACCAGAATCAGTTAGGGAGGACAAGATGGCCCATCCTTTTACCACCCCTAGAGAGAGCTGTGCTTCAGCCAGTGTGCTCGGTGGGACCCTCTGCAGGAGGATGTTCTGGGGAGAGACCCCACTCCAGTAATAACTCTCCCTTCTCATAGGGCGAGTGTGAGAGCAACCCTGACGATGGAGAAACGCAGCCTGGCATCAGGGATTCCGGAGTTATCTGGAAAGGCCCGTGGAAAGCTGGGCTTGGGCATAGCTCCTCCTGCTGGAACAGGAAGCCACACACTCTGCACTCCATACGGGAAGGTGAGCCTGGCCCCAGGCCCCCTCTGGGAGAGCAGAGCCGCGTCCTCACTCACACACTGTCTAGTGTTGATTAGGACGGTCCCCCTTGGATTGTCAATTATCTCATCCAGCCCTCCCGGCCGTCCTCCCTGGCTGATGTGAGCAGTCCCTGTTTCCCACACTGCCCTGCAGACAAAGCCTGTTTTTCTCTCCCATTCCTGACCCTGGGCATTAGGGACATGAGATGCTGTTGCACAGGGGTTGGAATTTGATCCTATCGATGGACTGATCAATTGATCAATGGGTGAATACTTCTGCTTCCACCCAGAGGAGCACATCAACTCAGGCTCAGAGGCAGAGATGCCTGGGGTCAATTCCTGGTTCCTGCACGAAAGAGTGTGTGTCTCTAGGCAGGCTGCTCAATGTTCTGTGCCTCAGCTACCTCCTCTGTAAACCGGAGACCACATCAGAACCTATTTCTGGGGGCTGCCGAGAGAAGTAAATGAGATGATGTGTATAAAGAGCCAGGCAGCACACCTAGCATGCAGGGTGCTCGACGAATGTCAGTTCCTGATATTCTGGTCACTGTTGACGCTGCCGATGGAGATGGTGTTAACGATGGTGATGATGCTGATGATGACGGTGAAGCTGATGTTCTCCCCGTATCCCATACCATGTTCTCTGAGGAAGACCGCGAGCTGGGAGAATGCCCAACATTTGGTGACATTTTCTCAGTAAGACAGGCAATAAATCCATCTTCGGCTACTGGATATCTGGGATACATAGAGGACTTTGAAACACTTGAGTTGGGAGAGCAGAATGAGCTAGCAGACAGCTCATTCCACCAGGTCCCTTTCCTGGTTTCATTTGAGAGCCAGAGTTACTGTGGGAACCAGACTGGAATTATTGCTTCCTTGGGGTTGACCTGCTGCTGGTGTGGGTTAATGAGCTACCATGAACCAGACTAATTAAACTTAGCCCTCTGCCTTTCGGATGCTACAAATATTCACGGCAGCACCAAAATCCAGCTAGCTACATTCAGTTGTGCCATTGTCTCAGGTTTAGAGGCCAGGAGCAAAGATTTCTGCAACCCCAGAATATGGACATTCAGGTCCCTAAGTCTGCCTTCTGGCCCAGGGGTGCTCTCCCTGAGCCCTAAAGCAGGCCCCACTGGTCACAGAATTGTTAACAGGCACAAAGGAAGGCAGGAAAGCCAGTACATACTTCCAAATCACGACTGCAGACCCCACTGTGACCCTCACGCTGGAAAGGGGTAGAGAAGTGAATGCAAATCTAGCACCCCCACCCAGTGTCTGCTCCAAAGAGGCCATTGTGCTCAGGGGTACTACCACAGAAGTCCAAAGACCTGGATTCGAGTGTCTGCCTCCCCACGACCTCCTGGATGACCTAGGGCAAGTCACTTTGATCAAAACCTCATCTTTCTTGGACTTGAAACAGGGGAAGGGTCCCACCTCTGACCATCCTACTAGGTTGTAATGAACATGAAATGAAATAAAGGATATGCTACACCTTCAAGATCTGCAAAGTGCTGTGAAAAAGCTGTTTATTAACAGAATGTCTGTTCTCTCTGGCACTTAAGGAGGACAGAGAGGCCCATTAGGGAGAAATCCTCCTCACCTAGCAGCCAAGCACAGTCTTGAAAATTCTTGTACCTGTACCGAAGTCTCCACCCAACACAAACTAGCACCCTAGGAAATCCCCCCCCCAAAAACATGACAATGAAGAGGAGCAGGAGGAAGAGATGGTGATGAAGAGCAGCGAGAGGAGGGAAGGCAATCGCACCACTTGAGATGTTTTCGGCCATGAGCAATTGACTCACAATGGCTTACGCGATAAGACAACATGTATAAATGCATGCATTTGTAATCGCATGCAAATGTATGTCTAATAGAGGAAGAGGGGAGGCCTCAGGTATAATATAATGCAGGATTCAACAATACCATCAAAACCTCATGTTTTCCCTCTTCCCACGCTGCCATCCTCAGCGCCTGTGGCTTTTACATTCACCTGCTCTCATCAGGGACTCAAGATGGCGTCAGAGGTTCTAAGCTCCATCCCAGTACATAATAGGAAAAAGAACGAAGAAAATGTAGGAAACAATATAGGGAAAAAAAAGGTGCCACCTCTTTCTATGTCTTCTTAAAAGGGAGGAAGCCTTTCCCAGGAGGAAGGCAGAAACTCCCAAATGTTTCATTGGCTTGAATTGGATCCTTGTTCACTGACTAGGGGGAAGGGAATTCCCAAGGTTAATCTAGACCTGTGCTGTCCAATACAGTAGCCACTTGTCACATGTGACTATTTTTCAAATTGAAATATAATTTACATAGCATAAATACATTCTCTTAAAATGTACTATTACATGGGTTTTTTGTATATTTACAAGGTTGTACAACCATCACCGCTATCCAAAGAAGCCTGTACCCATTCCTTCCTCCCTCCCCAGCTCCTTGCAGCTTCTAATCCATTTTCCGTCTCTATGGATTTGTTTATTCTACACATTTCATAGAAATAGAATCACATAACATGTGGATTTTTTTATGTCTGGTTTCTTTCACTTGGCATAATTTTTTCGAGGTTCATCCATGTTACAGCATGTGTAAGTACTTCATGTCTTTTTAAATTCTACCATATAGATATATTACATTCTTAATATATCACACTGATCAGTTGGTGGGCAATTAGGTTGTTCCATTTTTAGCTATTATGGATAATGCTGCTGTGAACATTCACGTGTAAGTTTTTGTGTGAACATATGTTTTCAAGTCTCTTGGGTATATACCTAGCAGTGGAATTGCTGAATCATACGGTACCTCTATATTTAACTTTTAGAGGAACTGCCAAATTGTTTTTCAAAGTGGCTGCCCCATTTTGTATTCCCACCAGCAATGTACGAGAGTTTCAGTGTCTTGATACCCTTGCCAATACTCGTCCATCTTTTTTACTATAGCTAACATGTTACTGTTTAATTTTAACTTTAAGTTAATTAAAATTAAATTAAGTTTAAAGTTCAATTCCTCAGATGGTCTGGCCACATTTCAAGTACTCAGTAGCTACATGTGACTAGTGTCTACCACGTTGGAAAGCACAGAACATTTCCATCATCTCAGAAAATTCCATTGGACATCCCTGGTTTAGACCACTCAATATACTCCCAACTGGAGCTTGAAATGACATCAACTTCCCCTGGTGCACAATTTTGGAGTTTGGGGGAAGGAGGAAGAGGGAAATGGATGGTTATAGGCAACCAATAGTATCTTCTTCATAACATTTTACACATCCCTTCATCACTTATGAAGAACTTCTGCACATCTTTCCCCGCTAGCATTCCACAACCATTTATTATTATTCCCATTTTTCAGATGAGGAAACTGGAGCTCAAGGAGAGTAAATGCTTTGGACGAGGTCATTGTTAGCAAGTGGCAGGGCCATGGAAAGGTCTTCTCATGGCTTTGTATGTGGTACAGACAGTGGTCATTGAGAGGTAAAGCCCTTGACCTAGAGAAATTTAACTTAACAAATTGCATTTAATTCTGGCCTTTCCCACTCCAACCCCCACCTAAACTGTCTTCCTCCCAGAGCAAGCAGAACCCATTCCTGGAGGTGGGAAAGGTGTTTGGTGTTCTGCAAGGCCAGAAGTAGAGAAGACGGGATTAGGTCATTCAATTCCAAACCCATTTATGTTCCTAAAGATCCATGCACTCGAAAACCAGCTACTAGGGGGGACGTCAGCAAGACGGAAGATTGGAAAGCTCCAGGCCTTTGATCCCCTACAGGAACACCAAGTAAACAACTACAGAGTGACTGAAATTACTTTGTAGGAACTCTGGATCAGTCAAAGATCCACAGAAACCAAGTGAATGCCCAATCAAGAAAAAGCCACATTAAAATGGTAGGAAATTTTGCGACCTTTTTATTCACCCCTGCCCCATACCCTCCTCAGCACAGCATAGTGGGAAGGGCCAATTCCGTATTTCCTTACTTGGGCCAAAAGAATCAGGTGAAAATTGTGTGCGACACCTGGTTGGTCTGTCTGTGGGCGGCCTAAGGGATTGCTTTCTGTCTCACCTGTCTTGGAGCTCAGACAGAAATGGGAGAACAGTTTTTATCTCAGGCTGGAAGCTATAAAAGGCAGTGTTGAGCATCAGAGCATGTAAAAATGGAAAGGAAACTACAGACCCATGGACACCTGGGGCAAGAGATTACAGGGAGAGGGATACAATGGAATGTCGAAGGCCCCAAGAAGAAGCTTGGGTGAGACTCTTTGGGAAATCAAGGCATTTAAAAGCTGCTGGGAGAAATTGGAGGAAAAAGCATACACACAAATCTGAACAGAACACATGCGCAGAAAGAACCCCAGAAGACCATAAGCCTCCACCCCAGGCTGAACTCAAGGCTCAGGGAACCGCCACTTAGCAAAGGTCTTCCCTGGTAGTGTGCAAAAACTGAAAAAGATGACTGTTTTTTCAAGTGTCCAATTTTCAACAAAAGACCATAAAGAAAGAAGGAATCCTGGCCCATTCAAAGGAACAAAATTAATCTCCAGAAATAGTCTCTGAAGAAACACATGCATTGAACTTATTAGATAAAGACTTTAAAATAATTGCCATAAATATGCTCAAAGAGCAAAAGGAAACATGGACAAAGAACTAAAAGAAATCAAGAAATAAATATATGAACAAAATGAGAACATCAATACTGTTGGAGTGGGTTCACTCTCTTTTGCTCTTCTCCCATCTGAGAACACAGAGTTTGTCCCTCTCTTGCCCTTTCCTCTTCTGCCATGTAAGGATGCAGCAAGAGTGCCCTCATAGGATTCCAACTCCTTGATCTGGGACTTCCCAGCCTCCAGAACTGTGGATGGGGCACGTGTGCTGTGGCCAGGTGTAGTGGAAACAGCTGCAGGGAAAGAACAAACAGGGTCGAGGATCTTGAACCTACCTGAACCAAGAATGTTGTTTTTGTCTGGCTCAAGATGAGTTTGTTCTCTTCTGGGCCTTATCCCCTGCCCCTTCTCTCTCAGTTCCCGGGAGGGAAGGTGATTGAGAGGAGCCCAGCTGGGAAGCAAGACACCTGGGGTCCATCTGACTTTGGCTCAGTCTCACTTGTCCCTTCCTCATGGCTAAGTGAGGATGCTTCTAACGACAGCCACCACTTACAGAGCACTTGTTACTTTCCAAGCACAAGTTGCAACTAGACCATGCTACAGATACAGAGGACCAGAGTGGGGAAGCAACCTATCCAAGGTGACTCTAAGGGAGGAGGTGCATTTTAGGTGGGGTGGTCAGGGAAGGCTTCCCTGCAAAGGGGACATTTGGAGCAGAAGCAAGCCATGTGTTTACACAGAGGGAGGGCATTCGGGTAGAGGGGACAGAACAGGTAAAGCTCAAGGGGGTAGAATTTGCAGCATGTTTGAAGAACAGCAGGGATCAGGCATGGCTAGAATACAGGAAGAAGAAGGATAGTCAGAGACTGGGCTGGATCGTGTTGGGCTAGGAGGCCAATTTAAGGACTTGGTTTTTACCCTGAGTGAAATATGGGGGGGGCACTGAAGGTTCTGAGCAGAGGAGGGGTGAGATCTGATTTAAGTTTCCACAGAATTCTTCTGTCTGCTTTGTCGAGACCAGACCATGCAATGAATGGGAAAACAGAGAACCAGAGTGGGAAGGTGACTTGTTCAAGATCACACAGGATGTTAGGTTCAGCCAGGGGTAAGCCACAGGGAGACAAGCCAATGGTCACCCAGAGCAGGCATGTCCCCTTCCAGGCCAGGTGGTGAGTTTTTTCTGGGCCCCAGATTTCCCAGTGTTGAACTTGGTGACTATGAACAGCTGCTAGTGGTCTCCTTCCCCTCCTCTCCCCTTTGAGGAAGAGCACACAGCCACTCCATCTTGGAAACTGCCTACCTCCTGCCACGGATGGTGGTCCATACCAGCACAAACCAACTCTTAAAAGATGTAAATAAATTTAAGCTCACTTGTGGAACAAGTCCAGGTAGGAAACAGGGTGTGGACTTCCAGCACTCATGTCAATCAGTAGGAGTGGTGTTCATGAGCAACTTGAGTTCGCCTCCCTCCTCTGCGTCAGCCTGGCAAACTCTCCAATCTCTACCAGGGAGAAATAAATGTGTTAAATAAGCCGGGGGGCAATAAATGTATTAAATAAGCCTTGTGTTTGAATTCTGACTCTGCCACCTACTAGCTGATAATACTACCCAGCCTCTACTACTCCTGATCTATTCATCTATAAAATGAATATTATAAATTCTAGCCTCATAAGGTGGCTGTGGAGATTTAATGAGATGATATAAAGGAAGGTTCAGGAAGCAATGCCTGGTCTCCAGCAGTTGCCAATGGCCAGGGTCAGACCCCTTTCTCAGATCCCCTGTGTGGGTAATTGGAGTGGTCTCCTGACCTTCCTACCAACTCTCCCCCAGAGCACACTTTCCACAGTAGCTACTAAGCAAGTGAACATGATTGTCTCTAGAAAAAAATATTTTGAGATGTTAACTATTTGGGCTCCTTATGTTTCCTCTTACTCTCCCCTACTGTGATTTAAACAGAAAGTAACAAGGCCAAAACCAAACTTTCCTGCAGCTCTGTGTTTTCCATGTTCTTAGAAGTCTAAGCTCTCAGGATAATAGGCTTCACTGTCAAGGTCAAAGTGAGAAACAGAGAAAAAGTATTTCCCTCAGACTAAAAGAGAGGCCATCAAAGCAGAGAGATTGGTGGGCCCTGGAGTATGTGTGACCTGAAGGCCACTTCCTGATATCACAAAAGCCAAGTGAGGAAAGTCTGTATGGAATGTCTGGGGAAGCTGATCACAGGCTGGAGAAAGGGTCTCATGCCCAGCTTGGCCCCTGAGAGCTGCTAGACCTCCAGGGGTCGCTCAGACAGAGATAGTGGACACCTCATCATCAATCATCCTCACGGTTCTCAAGCAGATGACCAGTGGGCTTCCCCAAGTCCCTTGACACCATGTAAGACCCAAGAACATGAGATAACATCAGGAACTTCCTTTAGAGGAACTCCCAAAACAGTTGAAGTTACTGTTGGACTGGGAGGACACCAATTCAGAAATCAAGTTGAGTTATACAAAAAAGAAGTTAGCTTTATTGCACATTTGAGTTTGTAGATTGAGATTCAATCCCTCCTGTGGTTCCCATTGCCCCAGAATAAATGCTAAACTTCTTAGCCCTATCATTAAAGTCCCTCAACACTTTAGCTTCTGTTCCCTGCCAGCCTTAGGTCTCACCATCCCCAATAGTCAAGCTACCTTCCAGCCACTCCCAACTACTTGCACTCCCCAGAGGTTCATGCTCACTCCCACTTCCAAGCCTTCGTGTATGTTATTTCCTTTGCCTGGAATGCCCTTGAGCACTGCAGCCACTCTGAGAATTCCCACTGTTGTTCAAATATCAGCTCAAGAATGAGACCTACCCATTACCCAGGATGAATTAGGGGCCCCTCCCTGATGTTTCTACAGTTGACACCGTCGTCTTGTTGTGTACTAGAGTCCACCGCAGTTGTTGACTTCCTTGGCCACCTCCTCCTGCTCCTTATGTTCCTCAAGTTCGGGAATAGTTTTGCATTCTTTATCCCCAGTGTCTAGTACGTGGCCCAGCACCAATGGTTGATGAGTCAATAAATAATATAAATGACACCTGAATGTTTCCCTCAATATCCCCATTTGCTCAACTAGGAAATGAGACATTCTATGACTCCATGAACTTGCATGTGGTTGACAGAGCCACTATCAGGGGGATTCAAAACAGTTTTATTAGCTCTTGTAAGTCAGATGAGAGAGAGATGGGATTAAATAGGGAAAATATCCATGTTTATCTCTTTCCAACAGGACCCTTAGCAAAACTGGGAGTTACTGGTTCCTGTGACTTGAAAGTCCAAGGCTTCAGGGCTGGTTTCAGGCAGAACTGAATGCGGGGGCTCAACTGATGTGGCGAGGACCCATCTCTCAGCTCACCTGTGGGTGCTATTGAAATCCGTAGTCATGTTCTCTCTTTGTTGAGGCAGGATGGCAGCCCACGCTCCAGCTTTTTGTCCCCCTTATTTAAATCCAGTGGGACAGTGTGAGTCCACCTCCATAACAGTTGGTTCTTCCTGCCCCTGATTGGCCTGATTTGGCTCTAATCCCCATCCCTGAACCAATCACTGAGGTCGGAGACATCCAATGGGACTGGTGTAAGCGTGGCTGGTGTGACTTTCCCTGAGACT
Organism: Lepilemur ruficaudatus; assembly: GCA_963574885.1. Lineage (NCBI taxonomy): Eukaryota > Metazoa > Chordata > Mammalia > Primates > Lepilemuridae > Lepilemur > Lepilemur ruficaudatus. The sequence goes on from CAUYRT010071793.1 coordinate 56,681, forward strand.
TGGAGTGTGGAGTCAACATGCCACAGGGGGCAGGAGAATGAGGTGTGGCTCCTAGAACAAAAATCAGGGTCTGATGGTGGAGGAAGAGGATGCTGTGTAGACTCCAAGTCTCCACATTCTCCCCCTGGGCCCTGAGCTCTACCTGACCAGGACATGGATAATAGAAATCTCATCTCCACCAGCAGTTCTGGAATCAACCTTGCTGCCTCAAATCCATCTCCTAGAAAGGGGGGACACCCTTATACCCCCGTGAGCTGTCAGAATCTTAAGTTTCTCTGACAGACTCCTCCACCCTCTTCCATATATCTGTGGTGCTTAAATCCTGCTCTGGAAGCAAGCCAGGAGTTCCCGATCTCATCTCTCTGTGCCCCCATCTCACAGTGGCTTCATCTGTTTTCCCATGTCTAATGGTGGTGCCATCAGCTGATGTGGATATCACTTTCTGCATTTACCCCAATGCCCAGCCCAGCTGACTTTTGGACCATTGGTTACTGACTGAGCAGTGGCCACCTCCCTGGAAGCCAGTCAAAAAGTAGACTCATTTGTCCCAAATAAACCCCACTGATTCCTATCACCTTCTTCTCCTGACCAGCTGAGCTATTAGCCTCCAAGAATACATAGCAGTACCTGAGAGCTCCAGACTCAGTGGGACATCCTCCAGTTACTCATTCATTCATTCAACAAACACACTTGATACCTCCTGTGTGCTGAGTGCTGTGATAAGGTCTGAGAACACAACAACAATACAATGTTGAACAAGACTGGCAGCTCCCACTCCCCAAGAAGTTTCCAAGCTTGAGAGGGAAATGGACATTTACCAAACATTCACACAAATGATTGTCTCATTTCAACTGTGACCAGCACTAGAAAAGCTTGCTATGAGAGCATATAACATGGTCTGGAAGATCACCTGGAGGAACTTACATTGAAGCTGGAACCAGAGCATCAGGTAAGACTTAGCCAGGTGAAGAAAGGCAATGGGGGTGAGGCCAAGGCATCAGCACAGGCAAAGCCCTGAGGCTGGAATGAGGTCGGCAGAGGGTCAGTAGCCCAGTGAGCCAGGGGAGGAGGACCAGGCTGGGAGGTATGTTGTGTAAGCCAGTGTATTCCAGACACGAAGTTTTAAAAATACTATATCTCATTTTATTAGAAATGGAAAAATCTCTGTAAAGAAGCCAAGACGGATTTCTTTTTCCCTTTTTTCTCCACTCTCAAATAATACAGACTTCAAATAGCGGTTTCCTACACTGCCTCAGGGTACCTCACCTGGAGCATCCCCGAAACTCTACCAATTACAGCAGTCCACTTAACAGTTCCTCCACTGACAGGGTTTCCCTGAGAAGCAGGCCCGGGCGCCCTGGGGGACTGAATGTGAAGTTGGGCTATTACAGCACACTCTCCCAGATGCTGCCAGGGTGTGCGAGCCCACTGCTGAGAGCTTGCTGCTCCCTGAGCAGTTAATCTGCAATATCCAAACGATTTTCTCATTCAAGGAGGGGTGAGGTCTGTTTAAAAAAAAAAAAAAATGAAAAACACCCTGCCACTCAAACGCTCTCCAAGCATGCTATCACAGTGGGCCCTGTCCCCCTCTCTGTTGACGCTGTTTGAACGCTGTCAACAGCACCAGCCAGATCCCACGCCCCACCCGGCTGCCTGGGCGACCTCCATTATTTATGACAGAGCGTGAAATTGATTGTGGCTGAAAGACCCACACCGGAATCAAATGAACTCCTCAATTATTGCTGCACGAATAAATCTCTGCTTCCGGATTTCCCCTGGGGTGGAGGCATCTAACCCCAGGTTCAAGGTAATAGATATTTCTAGATGGAAAGTACAGGTGACTCTATTGCAATGATTGTCAAGTTATAAGATTCCCAGGGTTAAGTGATTCTTTCCCTCCCTCTCAGGCCCCCCTTAACGATTCTGAGGGAAGCGTGTTCCAACAGCGTCCCCATTGTGAGCCTACAGGGCCTTCCCTCGGCTGCTGAGTACATGACAGATAATTCCACTCTGTGGGTTCTGGTCATTTCCAATCCTTTTTCACAGAAAATATGCAGTGAGTGTTAATGGGGTTATGGAAAGATTAATAGAGCTTTCAGGGTGTTCGGGCCAGGCTGTTATTCCTTCCACAGAAAGCCTTCAGCTCAGGGAAATTTAATGACGAGACTTAACCCATTAAGACAACAAACAGACAACCTCCACCCATCTTGGGATTAATCTTATTTTCCTTCCTGGTCATACAAAGCCCTCCTGGCTCAGGAAGACAGGCAGAGAACTCACGGAGGCTGAAGCCTTGTTGCCTGCCAGGCAGTTGGTGAGTTCTGGAACCAGGGGAAGAAATGCCTAGGTACCAGTTACTGATCTTGAGTCATCATTGTGTAAGGCATTTCTGTAACAGAGGGAACAGGCTGGAAAAGGATAAAAAACGATTTATGAGCTGTCTCTTTAAAACCTCCCCCACTCTTTTTGGGAATTAAAACCTGCATCCCTGCCTGAGGACAGTGGTCAAGAGAGGCAGGGGAGTGTCCTTTGTTCTTTGTATCACAGGAGGTGGCTCATCAGAATCATCAATTGTAGTTAAACAACAATACCCTGAAGCTAAAAACCCTCCTTTTAAAAGCTCTGTATTTCTGCTTATAGATAGGACAATGGTGCTGTAAGACAGGAGTCTGCCATTCTCCTCATTTGCTGGCAACCTCCCTTTCCTTCTCTTCAAACCACTTGTCCTCATTCTTCTGAGGCAGCCTCAGGGAAAAGTACCGAACTTTCAGTAACATTTCCACCAACTTTAAGTCTTGCAACCCTTTCATGAAGCCTTCCCAGTGTTTCTACTTCACAGATGGAGAAACTGAGGCTACAGGCAGTGGGAACCCTGGCACAGGAAATGAAAATTCAAGTTCACAGCCAACGTTCATCATCCAGCACTCAATGAGCATCAGGCATGATGCTACAAGGTTTTACACATATAAGCTCATCTAATACTCAAAGAAAACCTCCTGGAAGGAAACCAGGGACAGAGAGGATAAGTCACTTGCCTGAGGCCACATACAGCAAGTGATGAAGGTGAAATCTGAGCTTCCCACAGCTCTGCTAGTCTAGGTTTCACAAAGGGAGTTCACATTTCAGTAGAAACAGCTGGGGCATGAAGGTCGACCCAAGTTCCCTGCTCAGGTTTGTTAGCTGTGCACACTTGGGATATCGATTACGAACGTCACTGGCATGTTTGGGGGCAAGCAGCCCCAAGTGGTAGGTTTAGGGTACAGAAGATCATAAAGAGCATTCAGAATCCAAATTATGGAGCTGGAAATGCCAGCTCAGCCCATATATGCCTGCCTAGCTTACAGACAAAGGGGGAATTGAAGTTTAAGAGCCAATGTGTCCTAGTTTTCCAGTATGGAACCCAATGCCCAGACAACAGCAGGACTTGCTCTGGACCCCCCAGACCCTTGCGTCCTTCCATGTTCCCCATTCTTATTACCTCTGCATTCACAGCAAGCCCATTTCATTCACCTGCCTTCACGGTTCCAAGCCCCAGTTAATTTGTCAAGCAGTGAGGCAGTCACCCTCACTGTCAACCAATATTTCTGGTTTCCTCCTTCAAAGGACCAAGTCCATTGAACTTCTCAGCTCCTTCCATTTAAATGGGGCCGTGCAATTTTCTTTGTCCAGTGAAATGTGAGAAGTCACCTGTGACTCCCAGGCGGGGGTCTTTAAGGTTCAGTGTGAAACCCACCACATTTCCTTCTCCCTTCCCTGGTGCCTGGCAGCAGCCCAGGTGCTAAAAGCTCCACAGATCAGGAGGGTGCCAGAGTGAGGATACCTCAGCGTGGTGCCCTGCCGGGACTGGACCCATGACAGACACACAGTGTGAGCAAGAAATCGACCTTTGTCACCTATGACTGCAGCACAACAGTCCTGATGGACACAGGGGCATGATCGAGAGAAATGCAAGATGGCCCCGCCCTCAAGGTAATTGTAGTCCAGTGGATAGAAAAATCTGTACACAAACAATAGTACACAGCACCCATCTGACTGCAGAGGATCTATCTCACCCCTGGGGGACCAGCTGGGAGGAGGCTGAGAGTAGGTGAGTTCCCTTCTCCCAGGGCAACCAGTTCCCCTCCAAGTTGTTTCCTGAAAGGCCATTGAAAGGATATGTGGCCCATCTGGAAAATTCATTGTTCTCCAGCCAGGCACTATGGCCCTATTTATCCTGGAGTCAGGAGTCGCCCTGTGGGCAGCTGCGGAAACTCCAAGGGAAATGGGATATCGATTTGCAATCCCTTAGATACATGCGCACGTGTACACACACACACACACACACACACACACAGCATCCTCAGAGCAGTGCGGCTGCCTACCTCTTTGTCACCAACACCTTTTTTCTCTATTTTTCCTTTGGCCTTATGTTTGGAAAGACATTTCTTTCCTCCAGAACAATTGGTATATATGAAGTAATCTTCCTGCCTTCCAGGTAGGTAACACCCACCTTTGCTTTCAATGTCATCCCAGATTTTACCATGCAATCCTTAGTCACCAATTGCTCTTTATTTTGCTCTGTGTCAGTGGTTCACAAACTCAACGTGCTCTATCAGTGGTTCAGGGTCCCCTCCCCAGAGATTCTGAGTGATTGCGGCTAAGCTGGTGCCTGGAAATCTGCATTTCATCAAAACCATCCTAGTTGCTCCCATGCTGGCAGTTAGTGGGTCATGCCGAAGAATGCAGATTTCAATGCCTATCAGGAAGGTGTTGTACATCCCCAACTCCAGTGACCACGGATGGCCTGAAGACGTCCCACAACTTGCCCCAGCCCACTGCCTGGACAGTCCAGATCCCCATCAACATGTCACCACCATTGCTGGCTCCCAGCTGGTCTCCCCATCTTCAGCTCCCACCCCCAGCCCATCCTCCACACCATCTCGCCACATCCAGCATGCTGTCCCCAGCCACAAAGCCCCCTTGAAAACCCTGTTGCCTACAGTAAGCCTTTATTGAGCACCTAGTGAATGCTAGGCAGGTGTTATACATCTGATATCTTAATCTCCACCAAATACTTATGATGTGGGTCTATTTTGAGTCCCACTTTACAGATCAGGAGGTGACGCAGGCAGGTTGAGTATCAGGCCTTCCAGGACACTTACGGGGCCCCAGGCAAGCAGAGGTGTGGAGCCCACAGCCCACTCCCTTCTCTTTCTGTCTTGGCTCCCTCTCCTGCGGAGGGGCCTCACCACAAAATGTGCACAGCTGAGCCTGCACATCAACGCTGCACCCACACACCTGCAAACAGCCATCCCTGGGACGCTGCTCAGAGTAGGAATGTGCACACCAGAAGCACGGCACGTCCTCGAGGGCATGCACTCTGCAAAGGGGTTCATGCAAGACCCTGGAAGTAGTTAGGGCTGCTGTCCCCAACCCCCTGGCTGCAGACTGGTACCCATCTGCGGCCTGTTAGGAACAGGGCCACACAGCAGTATTTCATCTCTATTTACAGTCGCTCCCCATCGCTCGCATTACCTCCTGAGCTCCACCTCCCATCAGATCAGGGGTGGTGTTAGTTACAGGAAAGCAAGCTCAGGTCTCCTACTGATTCTGCATTATGGTGAGTTGTATAAATATTTTGTTATATATTACAATGTAATAATAATAGAAATAAAGTGCACAATGAATCTAATGCACTTAAATCATCTCAAAACCATTCTCCTCCACCTCACCATCTATGGAAAAATTGTCTTTCATGAAACCAGCCCTGGTGCCAAAAAGGCTGGGGACTGCTGGGTTAGGGGATGTTTGGACAAGAATCACAAGTTGCATGGTCCAGAATAAGGGCACATGGGTTCTGGTGGGCATGTCCCCTTGGTCCCACTGACTCCTCATCCCATGCAAGTGGCACAGCCACAGGGCCAGAGTGAACCTTCCTCAGTCCTCAGGCAAGGTCTTGCAGTTGAAGGGTGAGGAGTGGAGCCCGGCTAGACTCCAAAGCCCGTGACCTCAGTTAACACTTCACTCTTCTCCCCGCTTCCAAGTTCAGACTTCTCAGCATGGACGTTGCAGTCTGGTCCTGGCTGCCTTGAGCAGCTTCCTGCCTGGTCCTCCCTCCTCCACGCACAGAACACCCGTCTCTTTTTCAGACCCAAACTATGATTTGCAGATACAAAACATGGCATGCTATGACATCTCTCTCTGGCTTTGTAAGCTCTGTTTTTGACATTTAAAATGTCCTTCTTTTTCCTTTTCTACTACTTAAAGCTCAGATCAAATATCCTCTGTAAAGCCTTCCCTAATTCCTTTTCAATCACCCCAGAACAAGGTTATTCACCCATCCCTTAGGGCCCTCATCACATGAAACCCACATTACAAGGCTGTGTTGATGAACCTGAACTCCTCTCTATACCCACAGAACCCAGCATGGGGTCTGGAACATTCAGTGCTGAATAAATATTTCTTCCAAGAATCATGACAATGTCGATGCCAAATTACTCTTAGCTGTTTCCAACGTCCAAATATTTTTCAGGACATAAAAATCTATCTTGCATGAGAGATTCAAAGCATGAATATCCTAAGTAGACAAAGATGTTCATCATTAGCAAAACAATTGGATATAATTCCAATAACTATTAATTGGTTAAGCAAATTAAGGACAGAGGATATAATGGAATATTATGCAGATGTTTAAAAAGAACAAAGTACATTTATTCCGACATGAGAAAATGTTAAGTGAAAAAAAGCACGATACAGATAAGAATGATCACATTTAAAATCATGTGTTTATATATATATATTTATATGTGTGTATTCATAGAAAAATGCTTGGCATTATATGCACCAAAATATTAAGAGCTGTTTCCCCCCTGCTGTGTAGTATTGGGAGGTGTCATTAATGTCTTACTTTAATGATTTGTTAGATGATCCTATATTAAGAATATATTTGTTCTTTGTGTTAAAAACAAAGATATATTTTGAAAAAAAAAGTGGCACAAAGTTGGAAACCTCCTGGTAGTGCCAGCTTTGTTGGAAGATGTGGCCTGCCTCGCTGGCTAAATGCTGCAAAAGGGCCACCCCTTGTCTGCATGCAGCCCCCCAGGGCTGCCTGCCAGAGCCCAGGCAGTGCAGAGTTCTCTTCCCGCTAGGAACTCCTGGAGAGGAAGTCACGAGCTTGCATCTGTCCCTGCTTCTAGTCCTTTGTCAGAGGATGAAGCCCCAAAAAGTAAAACTCCAGTCTCAGAAGCAACACTGGCCTTGGATGAGGAGGGAACTCCAGTAAATTGTAGACTTCACAACACTAGGGGAGGAGGACAAAAAGTCACTTCCTTGGAAAGAAAGAAGCAAAGATTTATTAAGTGCCTGGTTTGTGTCTGGGTCCTTTTACATACAACATTAAATCTGATTCTTCCAACAACCTTACAGAATACATATTCATATCCCCATTCTACAGTTGAGGAAATTGAGGTGCAGAAAGGTAAAGCAATTTGCCAAAGGGCACGTAGCTAGTACAAAAGAGAGTAGATATTGAAACGTCCTCATGCAACAAACACCAGCACAGCCCAGAGATACTGCAGATTTGGTTCTAGCTCAATGCCTGCCACAATGGAAGTGATCGATAAATGGAAACTGTCATCATTATTATGTTTTCCAACTGTTATCTCACCAATCTCGACTGGAATGAGGCCATGCATTCTCTACTGCTCTTAAGACAAGTGAGAATCATGTTTATGTTGTCACGAGCACGACGGCATCATCGTGATTGGCTGAAACTGACTTTGCCGTCAATCAAAAACCCTTAAATCCTTTCTAAGCAAGGGTTGCTTTGTCACCAACCCCCTCACGTCCAGTAGGGGCATCACGAATGTTTGGGGCCCAGAGGTTTGCCCTTATGTATGTACTAGCCAGAGCTCATCTGTCCCTGTCGGCGCAGCACTCCATTTGAAACACAAGCTGATTCACCAGGAGGCAGAAGCCTTCCAGAGTTACACAAGGGAACCTGGACCCTCTCCTCACCCAGAAAATCCACCAATCGTAATTTTTCTCTTTCAGAGGGCAACTTGTACTTTTTCAAGCACTTATGATGAGGTTATAATTGAGGAAATAGTCATTTTCCCCAATTTACAGATGAGGTGACTGTTTTATTTAACGTGGTTTGAAAAGTTGCAAAAGAAAACCTTGCTAATTAGTGGTAGGACCTAGACAAATATTTATGTCTCCTGAACACCAGGCGGTTGTTCTCTTGACCCACTGCACACCTCTGCACAGAGGGCATTTGAGACCAGGTCTAGAGCAGGCGATAGCGAGTATGTAAATGACTTACAGATGGCCGAGGGCAATCTGTGACTATATTCCAAAACCTAATGGGAGTGGCTCTTAGATTTTCCAACAATATCCACCGATTTTGGCCAGAATAAATACAACATAGCTGCATTTGTTGCATAATCTCCTTTTTTCCCTCTCCAAGGGCCCAAGTATCGATTATCCCTCACTCGCAGTCACCACAGACAGCTGGCCCTGGCCCTCCAGTCCACACCGTTTTAAAAAAAATCCACATTTGACCCCCCAAAGAAGAGAAAAGAAGAAAGCATTTCAGGTTCACAGTATGCGAGATCGGCCGCATGGAAAGGCAACATACCAGGCTGTTAGGAGCACTTGCGTTGGAGCAGATGCGGGACCTGACTTCAGACTCTCGTACCTTCCCAGGCGTGGGGCTCTGGGCCGGTCACTCCCATGTCGGCGTCTTTGCATCCGCGTCTGCAGAGGAGAGGGAATGGTACTGCGTCAGAGGGTTGTTGAGAGGGTTATGTGATATAAAACGTACCCAACACTTATCTTAAGCCAAGTCCCGTAGGAACAGAGCCCGGGGTGGGATTCTGAAGTGGGGGGCGTGCTCAGGAGTTGGGGAGTGAGGGAAGGAGAAAGGATGAAGGAAGAACAAAGGCAAGAAAGTGGTCCCAACCCCAGACTCTCTTCAGCCGATCCCACAGGCAGCTCTGGAGCACGAAGCCAACCGCAGAGCTATTCTCAGATGGAGGCAGGGCCGGCGAAGGCAGAGCCGCCCGCTACCGAAGGCAGAGCCAAGCGAGGTGTTTTCTGTTCACCCAGAGGAAGTGTTTCCTACTTACCCACTAGGGGAGGTGCTTCCTATTCACCTGGGGGCAGGTGTTTCCTATTCGCCTGGCGGAAGGTGTCTCCTACTGACGCACCGAGGGCAGGTGTTTCCTATTCACCCACCGAGGGGAGGTGCTTCCTAGTCATACAGGGGCAGGTGTCTCCTATTCACCCGGGGGAAGGTGTTTCCTATTCACCCAAGGGAGATATTTTCTGTCCAGCCAGGGGAGGTGGCTTCTGTTCCACTCCCTGAGGTGGATGCTATCCAGCCCAGGCGGCCGCTGTGAGACGTTAGCTGCCCACACCCACAGCAGCTGGCCGGTGCGTGCACAGCCACGGAAAGGGTCTTGGTGGGGCACCAGTAGCATCTACTACAAAACAGAGCCTGGCAAGCACAAGTGTCCATTTGAGGGTAGTTATCACCATTATTTGAAATTGTCCTCACAATTCTCAGGCTGAGCCAGTTTCAAATCTTGTAGCAGAAACCATTATATATTTTCAGCATCTGTTTTTGGCCCCAAGACCTGAAGTAACAGAGATCTAGTCTGCAGCAATAAGGTAATAACAGGAAGAAAATCTCCTCCTCTGATGTGGAAACCAAATGCCCTGAATTGTCCAACATCAGAAACCTCAGAAAACCCTAACAGGATGTTTTGACATGTATAGTTCAGGCTTCAGACAACTGCTTCCCAGTGGAAATATGAACCGTGCAAAGAAAAAGGCAAAGTTCAGGCATCAGAATGACAGGACAGATCAATGTGAAAAGCTTAATATGTAAGCTTGCTATGCAGAGTGACTTTGCTGAAATGAAAGTTTTTCAAAGCAACTTTTCTCTACCTTCTGGAGCCACACAAAAACTGGGGTGTCTTCTTAGAATCACTAAGAAAATAGCCTTGTGCCATCTGCACCTGCCATACCTGGGACTCAGACCTTTGCCAAACTAACAGATGCAAATGCAGGGCTGGCCACAGGCAGGCAAGAAGAGGAGACCCAGCTTTGCAGCTTCCACCATCTCTGTGTGCTGATGACTCCTGCGATTCCCTCCCCCAAACTCCACTGTAAATATCCAGGAGCGTGCGTCACGTCCTCATTCGCTAAGATGCCTAACAGGTGTCTCAAAGTCAACACAACCAAATGGAACTCCTCATGCCCCCTCACCTGAGCCTCCCACTGTCTCCCCAATCTCTGTATAGGGCAACTCAGAGTTCTCAACTGCTTAGGTCAAAAACAGCACCATAGCCGGGCATGACGACTCACTCCTGTAATCCCAGAACCTTGGGAGAAGAAGGCACAAGGATCACTTGAGGCCAGGAGTTTGGGACCAGCCTGGGCAACATAGCGAGATCCCATCTCTATGAAAAATAAGAAAAATTAGCCAGGCATGGCAGTGTGTGGCTGTAGTCCCAGCTACTCAGAAGGCTGAGGCAGGAAGATCACTGTGGCTCAGGAGTTCTAGGTTGCAGTGAGCTATGATGATGCCACTGTACTCTACCCAGGGCGACAGAGTGAGACTCTGTCTCAAAACAAAAACAAAAAACACAGCAGCAGCATCTCCCTCATTCTCTGACATAGCACGTATCCAGTCTGCCAGCCAATTCTGCTTGCTCTACTTTCAAGATACATCCAGAATATGAGCACACCTTGACATTCCCCAAGCCCAACCCACCATCATCTCTCACCTGGGTTTCTGCCACTGCCTCCCTTCCGGTATCCTTGATACAGCCCCCGCTCCCTTGAGTCTGTTCTCAACCCAACCACACTGATGCTTTCAAACCGTAAGTCAGATCACGTCACTCCTCTGCTCAAAAGCCTCCAGTGGCTCCCATCCCACCCGAGTAGCAGCTACACTCCTGGCAGTGTCCCACAGGGCTCTGCATGACCCTACCACCTTCTTACCTCCCAGATACCATTTTGCACTGCCCTCTCCCTTGCTCCCTCTATTCCAAACACACTGGGCTCCGTGCATTTCTTTGCCTGTGCCGGGCGTGTTCTAGCCACAGAGCTTTCGTCCTTGCTGTTCTCTCTGCCGGGAGCACTGTTTCTCAGACACCTGTGTGGCAGCTGATCTTTTCTCCCTGCGGTCTTTTCCCAAACGTTCCCTTCCCCACTAGGCATTCCCTGGCCACCCTACTCAAATTGCAGCTGCCACCTGTCACCACCAATCCCCTTTTCTGCTTCACTTATTCTACAGAACTTAACATCCTCGAGTTCCACGGAGGCCTGAGCTTCTGTGCTGTTCACTGCTGTACCCCCGGAACCCAAAACAGTGTCCAGTACATGGGTGACACCCACTAAATGTTCCCTAAATAAACAGACGGGTGAATTTATGTAAACGTTTCTCTGTAAACTGACTCCCTTTTTAGCATAAGTAAATCCATTTTTAAAGGGAATGTGTATCTTGGCTGTAAATGAACCAGCAGCAACAGTCCTAAAGAGAAGTTATCCAGAAAAAGAAAGACAATGAAATGAAAATGCTGCTATTAAATCTAGCTAGATGTTGCTGCCAGCCCAATTCCCTAAACCCGCGGCATAATCTCTCTTTTCTAGGAAGGGAAATCGGCAAGTGTTTAAAGACGTGCTAGCACCAAACTGAGACTGTTTTTAACTAATCAAAAGAGTCGATAAGGAATTGAAAGATAAATAGCTTTCTAACTCTCAGATTCAACGGTAACTGTTCCCCGGTATGCGCGTCACCTAAATATCTCCTCTACCACCCATAAATACTGAGCATCCCACACTTCTGGAAGCAATGAAATAGATATTAATGACCTTCAATCTTCTGAGCATCGGCTCCTCCCACAACTTCCCCCATGTACGTACAGGGCAACTCAATTTTCTCAATTGTCCAGGTCAAAAACATCATCATCTCCCTCATCCCCTCACATACTACATATCCAATCTGGCAGAAAATTCTACTTGGTCAACCGTCAAAATATACCCAGAATCTGACCACATATTACTATGTGCAATATCCCTTTTCTAAGTTAATTGATGGGGAGGTACTGAGAGTGGTTGTACGTGGATTCTGCCCTAAAGAAATTCAGTGTGGCTGGGAGATAAAGCATGTAATTTCACATGCACAGAATGAAGGGTAGAAAGTTGCAAATTCCACAAGGAAAGCACAGATCATGTGCTACAGGGCCTGATGTGAGATTAATGTTTAGCAAGTATTCATTTACACACACCTGTGCACGTTCCTTGGGAGAAGCATGTGCTTCCTTGCACCCTGGTATCAGGGGCCTGGACATAGGTCTTGCTTATCCAATGAGGTGTGCATGGAAGTGACAGTTTATGAATTCAGAGTCAAGGCTTTACGACACCTTGTACCTTCCTGCTCACCCCTCTGAGAATGCCCAACCTCCTTTCCGAGAAGAACGTGCCTCGCTTAGCCATTGCCCTTCCAGCCTGAACCCGAAGAGGAAATATATGAACCAGAGCTGCCCCCGCCAACCTGCAGGTGCACAGGCAAGAAATAAATGCTAATTTGCGTGTGCCCCTGAGTGTCAGGACTGTTTGCTTTGCAGCACTATTGTGGAGAGAGACGACTGAGATAGAAACTGACAGTAGCTGGAAGAGGGGATTCGAAGGTTCTCAACATGAAGAAATAATATATGTTTGAAGTGATAGATTTGCTAATTACCCAGAAATGATCACTACACAGTGTACACATGTATTGAAATATAACACATCCCCGATAAATATGTACAATAATTATGTATCAATTAAAGATAAAATTATATTTTTAAAAGATAGAAACTGGCAGGAAGAAGAGGTGACTTTGACTGGGCATGAGTCAGGGACACCTCCTGAGCCAGGTGGCATTACAAGTGGGTTTCATACCACACAGACCATGCTTCAAGAAATCCTACTGGACTGCAGACCAACAAGGTCTGGGAAGAAAATGTCCCAGATGGGGCTAGGCCAGGGGTGTGAAAACTCTTCTGAAAACTGCTTGTACCCTCACAGCCCACAGAGGAAGAAAGAAGATGAGGAGACGGTTTCTGAGGATTTTGTCTAAGTGTTTGTTTGTCCGTGTTTGCTCCCGGGTGATTTGCTTATTGGTGTGCTTTTTGGAGAATGCGCTCTACCCTCTCTGCCTGCCTTTTAAGCATCGGTGCATCTCAGGTTCTGGTCTCAGCCCTCGTCTGCCTCCCATTCTTCCTGGGACACTTGCCACTGCCCTTGATCAGGGTCATGCTGAACATGCTTATGCATGTTTCATGATGGCAGAGTCCACCGTAATTTGTGTAGCCCCAAAAGCAGAGCCTGAGACAAAGACTCAAGTGCAGGAAGTCTGAGAAGTTTATTTGAGAGAGCAGGAGTGAGGGTCTGGGGAGAGCACGGAAGAAAGCCGATCACGTGTGCACCGCTGAGCAGCTGGAGACTCTCTGAGGAGCCACATAGAATGTCCCTTGGAACTGCTCCACCAGAGAATGGGAAACTCAGGCCATCTATCCACCACCTCTCGCCTCCTTTTGGTTAAGGGTTTTGCAGGGATGTTCACTGCACCTCCTGGTTGCCCCTGCACTGAGCTGAGGGCTCCAACCCAAGCAGCAAAGCAAAGAAGCAGAGGCACATGCTCGATGCAGGACACTGGCCGCAGGCATGGAACTGTCCACCTTGGGGTGCTGAAATCTGATGTGCGGAGGGAACATGGCTCGGTGCATCACACAGGTCCACCACAAATGTGGGGAGAAGTATTTTCAGCACAGAACTTTCTCCTGAAAGAACTGTGCAACATACAGCTCTGACTCAACATATTCCAAACTATGTCATCACCCCCTCCCGCCCTTTCCTGAATTTCTGAATGCAGGGAGTGGCCCACTATCCACTCCAGCTTTGAAACTTCAAAGATATTAATTTCTCCCACTCCCTCACCTATCAGATCAAAACATGAATTTTGAGTCCAAAGCAAGAGTTTCCTGCCATCCCACCCCCAGTAGTCACCCCTGCCCCATCACCCTGCTGTGTGCTGCCAGCACTCACCCCTCTCTAGAACACGCCTGCCTGTGTTCTGAGAGAAGGTTCTCTCCCAGGGTTCCCCTTTCTCACCTCCCCAAGGCCCAGAGTAGTACCTGGCACAGAGCAGGTGCCCGATGGGTATCTGCAGAATGAACAAGCAGCTCCCAGGGAGAGCGTCCCACAAACCCATACAGTGGTCACCAAGGCAGAGGCTGGTCAGAAACCTCTCTCAGTTCAACGTCACCGCATCTGTCCCTTTCTACCTGGCCTCACCTGAGATAAAGGCACAGGTGAAGCATGAAATGGGACAGAGAGGGAGGCTTTGGGGAAGGAAAGAAGCAACTCTCTGCAGAGCATCCATGCTGGGCAAGTCTGCCGAGGCTCAATACATCACTTGTATTTTTTTTTTCACTGTGCAATGTTGCGTTTCAGTAAACTGGAAAGGCAGCGACTGCGGCGTCAGCAATCCTAACTCCCAGCCCTGCCCTGGTCCCCCGCCCACTCCACCTCCTCTCCAGATCTGCCGCCTCCCTGCCTCACCCACCAGCTCCTGAAGGACACTTGCCATCAATACTGGCCCCAGCGGGACATTTCTCCTGCTGGTGCAGCCGGAATTTTCTCCTAAGAGAAGAGCATAAAGATTAACTAAGTGAGGAAATTTTTCCTTTGGCTCTGAAGCTCAGGACATTTGTCTGATCGGGTACATATTCTCCAGGAGACAGGCTAAATTAAAATACTAATGGACTGCTGTATTTAAAATATATTTACCAATGATTAACAGCTCGGCAGGTGATATATGTTTCAATAATTTCTTATTACAGTGTGAGAAACCTCAATAAATATTTTCAGGGTAATTAGCGGGTGTTTGTTTAACATTCAGCTGCGTTTTCCTGCTCGCCCAGAAGGGTGTCACCGGTGCCAGTCGGGATGCTCCTGTGTGCAGATAGGGACCCACCCTGGAACAAGGACGAGATCTAACTTCACACTGGGAGCGGGGGCCCAACCCTTGGGAAACAGCCCCCCTGCAGATATGTTTGGTGTGAGCCACAGTATTGAGTGTGTGTAGGTGATTTTTTTCTGGCATTAGAAACAGGAGAGTAAGCATCAAGTTTGACACGTTGACCTTTGGGTAGTTTGGACAAACATCTTTGTCTGACTGGTCCCAGCAATCTGTTATCTTACCTTCATCCCAACAAAGGTCCAATCTTGATCCCCTTAGCTGGGGCCCTTAAATAACAGATAGACTTTGTGGGTCTTCTAGGACCTCAGATTAAACTGCCTTAAAAATATAAAGTGCTGGCCAGGCATGGTGGCTCATGCCTGTAATCCTAGCACTCTGGGAGGCTGAGGGAGGTGGATCCTTTGAGCTCAGGAGTTTGTGATCAGCCTGAGCAAGAGCAAGACCTCGTGTCTACTAAAAAAATAGAAAGAAATTAGCTGGATAACTAAAAATATATATATATAAAGTTAGCAGGGCATGGTGGTGCATGCCTGTAGTCCCAGCTACTCGGGAGGCTGAGGCAGTAGGATCACTTGAGCCCAGGAGCTTTAGGTTGCTGTGAGCTAGGCTGACGCCACGGCACCCTAGCCCAGGCAAGAGAGTGAGACTCTTGTCTCAAAAAAGTATATATAAAGTGCTGAGATCAATGACTTTTAGGAGACCCTGGGAAGAGTATTCTGGAGTCCCCAGGAGGTCAATGCCCCTTCTCCATCCCCACCCCACCTCTCCATTAACCCAGAGCCCTGAGCTGGTTAAGCAGCTGTGGCTGTGGACTCACAGGTGCAGAGGCCGTTTGTCTGGCTGCGTAGAGCTGAGAATCTCAGAGAAGCAAATGTTAGGCAAGATCAGGAAAGCTTTGAATGGATCAGAAAAATGAGGTTTGAGCGTTAGAGTGCATTCTTAGCCAACGTGCCACGATGACCATGACGGGGAACCGGTGAGGAATGCAGCCATCGGCAAACGCGGCAGCCCCAGGCAAGGAGACAGGGAAGCCAGGTCACAAGGGAAGACACAGAGGCGTGCAAAGAGCCCTGCACTGGCAGAAACAATGCCTGGGCTCTGGTCTGAGGTCACCACTAACTCAGATGCTCTCTGGACAGCTTAAAGAGTTCAGGTCCGGAACAAAAGTTTCAGCTTCAAATCCTGGCGCTACCTCTTGTGAGCAGTGTGACATTGGAAAAAGTACTTAAGCTCTCTGATTCTTAGTTTCCTCATCTGAAAAGTGAAGTTAATAATAGTAGTCACTCCTAGAGTTGTTGTGAGCATTAAATCAACACATGTAAAGCTCCGAGAGGAGGACCAAAGGTCCGAAGGAGCACAGTCGGCGTTCAATAAACATTAGCTAACGTAACTGAAACCAAAGAGAAGAATGCAGAGAGGAGGATTGTTCTGGAATAGACACAAGCACAGTGGAGAAGTCCTGTGCATTTTACTTATGTGGATTCAAGGTCAATATTATAGAATGGCTCCTAATTGCAAGTCACGGCCTTCACCCAGAACTCCGCAAAGAAATAGTCATCTACAGCAAAGATAGGTGAACAGTTGGCTGTGTTGGACTCATTGAGGAAAAGTGCATGTACACAAAACAGCAAACATTGTACTTCATGAATTTGGTACACTTTTCCAAAATTTTGGCACTCCATTATTTTCTTCCTACATGCTGGCTTTGATACCTGATCTACACACAGAAAGCAATTGTCCAGGTTTCACCCACCTGCCGACTTTGGAATGTCAACGACCTGCAAGGTCGCGTGTGTTTCAAGGCTCAGTAATGAGGAGTTCTGAGATAGACTGGCCATGTCTGCCACGGGCAGTGGTGGAACAGTCGCCACGTCATGTCCTGGCCCAGCCAACCTTTCACATCTGGAAACCCAGGAACTAACGAAACTCACCAGGGGAATGAAGAGCAACAAGAAGGCAGAACAGAGAAGCAGCACACTAAAGGCCTGCAGCTAAGTGGCAGAGCCCACCTGGCAGAGCCCACCTGGCAGAGCCTTCTGTGCTCCCAGGATCTGGTGCCTCTTCCCCCAGCCCAAGGGACCTATGAAGATTGTCTAAGCACAGAGAAAGGAAGTGAGATTTCCGCCACTAACATGCTGTGTGATCCTGAGCAAGTCCCTTCCCCCCAGAGTCTCAGTTTCCCCACTGGAAAAATGAGATGGGTAGACCTTAACATTAAGAAAAGGATCAAATATTTATACTGTTACGTCTGCTTGACCTTGCCTCTGGTTGCACAGGAGAATGTGCCAGACTGTAGCAACACCTCCCTTAAAAAAGAGCCAATGTCTGCAGGGGGACATGAGAGCAGGGGACATCACCCCTCAGACCACACGGCACCAATCATAATCTCCTGGAAGGCACAATCCCAAACGCCATCATCCCAAACGTGGAACTCCTGAAAGATCAAAACCTCTGAAGTCTAAAATCCCTAATGTGTAAAATACTGAAAATCACGATGCTGAAACACTCAAATTCTAAATGTTGAAATCCTGAAAGCCAAATTCCGGGAAAGGGATTAGTGTTCTTCCCTCAGCCCCCTGGGCAACTGCACAGGCAGCGGTGACCCACCTCGGGTTTTGATGAATTTCCTCAAAAGACTTAGGTTGTCCATCACAGAACTTCAGAGGACGGCAGTCACAAAGCTGGGTGTGCACAGTACCAAGCACAGTGTTGTGCATTTATGCATTTCACTTTTTGACCTGTTTCTTTATAAATGTGGTTTGTCTGCTCACAACTGTAATATCTCTGTGACTGTCATTAGCATATGTATTTCTGCTTGCAAAAATGTATATGTCATTATTGCCTATTTTATGGTGTAAAATGGCCACTAAAGTGTTCCGTTGTGTTTTTATATGTTTCTCAACTAAATCCACTTTTTAAAATGTGAATAAATTCCTTTTAAAGCATTTTCAAATTATGTTTTCCAGAATTATAGTGTCAGGATTTCAGCATTTGGGATGACAGCATTTGGGAGTGTATCTCTTGGAATTATGGCCCAACCCCAGACTCCATGGCTGTGGTCTGGCATGCATGTGTCCAAACTCTAGATGTGAATATTCGATTACCTGTTTGAATTTCTCGGATTTCGCAGAGGCATCTACAGTGTCATATGTCCAAAATGAAGTTCTTATTCACAACCTCTGTGGCTGCCAAAACTACACCTAGCACATATTAGTAAAGGTAATTTCTTCCGCCTAGGTGACCAGTCCAAATGCCTTGGGACAACCTGTGATCCCTCCCTGCCCATCCATGAGCCCTCTGATCCACCCGGCTATGTCCTTAAGCTAAACACCTCGCTCCGTCCCCGCCCCCACCATCCTAACTCAAGCAAGCCATCGAGGCCACTCTCCCAACACCCGCAGCCGTCTCCTGATTGGCCTCCTGGCCTTCTTGCTCGCTTCTCTCTCTACAGACAGTACTCCACGCAGCACCCAGAATGGTTTTACTGAGATCCTGTAACTTCCCTGTTCAAAATCCTCTGATGAATTCTGTTGCACTTAGAATAAAATTTAAATCTCTTCTTATGGACTACAAAACCACCCGTGAGCGGGTCCCAGCCTGCCCCTCTGTCTTCACCTTGCCCCGTGTTTCACGAGCTCTCCAAGCTCCAGCAAGAGCGACGTTTGTTGCTTAAACAGTCGTGGTGGCCCCCAGTGAACCACACCTCCTGGTACCCTTGCTCTTTGGCTGTCTCTTCTCTCACACGGATTCTGGGCTCAGCAACGTGGAGTTTTTAATTCTTCCCAAGTGATACTAATACACAGCAAAGTTTGAGAACTACTAAGGCAAAGCGCTTGAAGCCGTACCTGGCACTTAGAAAGTGCGGTTGTCCATCAGTATCCACGGGGGTTTGGTTCCAGGACATCCTGAGGATATCAAAATCCAAGAATGCTCAAGACCCTGATATAAAATGGTGTAGCGTTTGCAAATGACCTACGCACATCCTCCCATATCTTTACATCATCTCTAGATTACTTTTAATCCCTAATACAACGTAAATGCCATGTAAATAGTTGTTGAACTATATTATTTAGGTATTACTAATAAGGACAAGAAAAACGTCTACACATGTTCAGTACAGATGCGATTTTTTTCCAAATACTTTCCATCCACAGTTAGTTGAATCCACAGATGCAGAACCCACTGAAACAGAGGCTGACTGTGCAAGGAAAATATTGGCTGCTTATATCTTTTAAGCATCGGCATAAAATTCATTTCCTCCAGGAAGTCCTGCCTGAGTCTCAAGACCAAATCAGGTGACTCCCCTGTGTTTCCTCCATAGCAACATGCAAAACATTGGATTGCAGTTGTCCAGCTACTTGTCTGTCCTCCACACTAGACCACGAGCTATGTCCCGACATGTGGATCAAGTCTGTGCATAGAGAAATTCCTGACGAAATTGGATGAACAAATCCTCTGCCTCCCCGGATCACCTCAACCGCTCCGGTGGCTCTAGACGCTGTCTGTACACCTGATGTCCCCAACACTCCAACATGCCACTGCCCACGCCACGGCACCACTTGGCTGCTCGCACACTTTAATGTGTCCAAAATTAAACTCTTTATTTGCTTCTCCAAACTTGGTCTGGAACCTCCACTTTACCAGTTTCTCAAACCAAAAATCTTAAAGTCATCCTTGACCTTCCCCTCTGCCCCGATCATGCTCTACATCCAACTCATCATCAAATCATATCAGCTCTAGCTGCAAAGTGCACCCAGGAGAGCCACCAGTACCTGCAGCATAACACTGTGACCTAAGCCACTGTCATCTCTTACCCAAGAAGATGCCATCACTCCCAACTCCTAGTCCTGTCTCCAACAGTCTATGACAGCACAGCAGCCGGACAATCCCACTATGGAACATAAATAATGCCAAGTAACATCTCTGCTCAAAACACTCCAGTGACTCCCAATCTCACTCAAATTAAAATCTGAAGTTCTCCCCCAGCCTAACATTTTATACGTGGCAAGGCCCCAGCTCTTTCTCCGACCTCAGCTCCTACCACTTCCCCATTCTTGCTCTTTGCTATGGCGACACTGGCCTTCTTGCTGCCATTCAAACCCACCAGGCCCACCCAAACTTGGGTTTGCACATGCTGTTCCCTCTGCCTGTAACCCTTCCCTGCAAATACCTGCTTGGCTTCACTCAATTCCTTTTGCCTTTGCTTAAATGTCACAAGGACAACTTCTCTTACTGTCCAATCTAAATAGTCCCGAACCCCACTCCTTATTGTCCCCCTTGCTCTGCTGTCACTTGTCACCATCAGCCATGACCTCTACTCTTTATTGTCTATCTCCCCACACACCACATACTAAAGACAAGTGGCTCTGTGAGAGTAACAGCAGAGTCTATTACAACAGCCAGGGCTGACGCAATGGCTGGCACATAGTAGGTGCTCAGTAAACACTGAATGGGCTGACGCAATGGCTGGCACATAGTAGGTGCTCAGTAAACACACTTGGGAGCCTGGTACGGTCTGGTCAGCTCGCACCAACTGGATGGAAATTCACCCAGCCAGGGGGAGCGTCCCTTGGGCATTGCCAGCTTCTTAGACATACCACTTGGGCACTAACTCCTCACCTCACTGAGCAGTGTTTAGCTTCTGGGGTGGGGCAAGGAACATTTCTCAGAAGATAAATAGAATACCCATGGAAGAGAAAAAGGCTTGGCATTTCATGGCTTTTTCAAAATATTTTCAATAGCAAGTTGAAGGCTGTTTGCTCATCTGACATTTATCTTCATTTGGCTTGGGAAATGGCTGAAAAACACGGAGGGGAGAAATCACTTATGAATGTTGGGTGGTGGCAGAAAAGTTCTCTTACACGAATTTATCACAAAGCAGCCATGCCTCTTGGCTCCGTGAAAACTGCCCCCATCTGCTGTGATTTATTCAGCCAGGATGCCCCCCACACACCGATAGCTCAGTTCATTTGAAAAATAATTATCCTCTGTGTTCTAAATGCTGCTCCCTCGTCCCTGGGGAGGTGATGTGAGAGGTCAGTCTAGTGACAAGTGGCAAAGCATGTCTGATCACTGTTCACACCCTGGGTGTGGGGTGGCTGGCTGGGGTCAGGTCACGGGGATGCGGGCGTGAGTACGGTTGGCCCCGTCTGCCTGTGTCACTGATGACGCCTCTTCTTTCATCTCTGGAATCTCTGAGGTGTGGACTGCCCTTCCAGCCTGAACCTCCCTGAAGTGACATCTCCAGGGTTTGTGCTCAGTCAGCATCTGGAACACAGGCCCACCCGGGGTACAGCAGGTCGCTGTCACAGGTTGCGGGACAAACGTCCTCCGTGCCCTGGCCGGTGAGCTACAGTGCTCTCTGAGGGTCAGCCCCTCGCTCTCTGGCTTCAGGTTGGGTCTGGCTGTTGGGAGGTGACAACGGGAGGTCACAGGGCAGGAGGAGAGAGGTCAGAGGGTTTATTCTCCTGTTAGGCCACTGATACAGTTTGGATGTTGGTTGCCTCCAAATCTCATGTTGAAATTTGATCCCCAACATTGTCCATGGGGCCCAGGGGGAGGTGTCTGGGTCTCGGGGGCGGATCCATCATGAATGGCTTGGTGCCATCACAGAGCTGAGTGAGTTCTCTCAAAAAGCCTGGCACCTCCTCCTCCCTCTCTTGCTCCCTCTGTCTCCATGTGACATGCCTGCTTCCCCTTCTCCTCTGCCATCAGTGAAGGCTTCCTGACCCCCTCATGGGAAGTAGCTGCCAGCTCCATGCTTCTTGTACAGCCTGCAGAACTGTGAGCCAAATAAATCTCTTTTCTTTATAAATTACCCAGCCTCGAGGATTCCTTTATAGCAACATCAAGCAGACTAAGACAGCCACAGATAGGAGTGGCTGCTCTTCTAATGAAAACTGTAGGTCCCCTGGGATGACCCTCGCCCTCACCTACAGCTCCCGCTGGATTTGCTGAAACCTTCCTTCCCCTAGGGATGGTGGTGGCTCAGCATTGTTGCTGGTCCCAGAGAACATCGTAATCTCCTGCTGGCTGCCCTTAACCCTGCCCAGGCCCTTGTACACAGTCCCTTCAATAAACTGTCCTCAGTTGTCCCTTGAGTGTGCCGTGTGCCCCTGCCGGGACTCTCAGTGATACTACGCATCCCTTTAGCATCCATGAGCGCCCTGCACGAGAAGGTATGATGATCCAACTGGAATGAGACACTCCGCCAGCACGTCTCTGTGAGTCGTGAGAGGCACCTGGCCCCATGCTGGACAGCTGGATGGGACCACAAAGGAAACAAACAGGCCTGGACATCACAGAGCTCCGCGTCCATTAGAGAAGGTGCCAGGGGGACACGGAGGAGAGACAGCTCAGGGGAAGCAGGAAAGAATTCCTGGAGGAAGATGACAGATAGGTCCAGCCCTGGGGGACAAGCTGGAGTTGCCAAGGCAATGGGGAGGGGAAAAGAGGGACGCAGAGGGAAGCGTCACGCGGGTGAAGCTGGAAGATGAGGTGTGGTCTATTTGGAAACCTGAAAGTCAGTCAAGCTGCAGCGTGAGGTGGCAAATGGCCCTTCCAGACCCTTGGTTCAAGTCATAGTGATTACATTGAAAGGGGTGATTTTTACACAACTGGGAAGTTGAGCACAGAGCTCTCTTCAGGCACGGCTGGATCCAGGACTTCATATGAAATTGTGCTCATTCTCACTTTCTCCCTCTCTCTCTGTCTCCCCCCCGACCTTTCCCCACACCTCCTCCCATCTCCACCTTTTTAATCTCCCCTCTATGACTGATTCTGGACCTGCCATCTCCTACCATGTACAAGTTTTCATCATTTAGAAGAGGAGAGAGCTACCCCAACCTCTCAATTCCAAGGCATGAAAGGCAACACACTTCCTCCTCCTCCTCCTCCTGCAAAAATTAAAAAATAATTCCAGTGAAGGACTAGAATTGGACCATCTTGAGTCATGCTCATTCCTGAACCAGCTACTGTGACCAGAAGAGTGGGAGATTATAATCCGCTGTGTCAGGGTCACCGGAGTGCCCCTGTGCAGATAGGGGCAGGATGTTCTAAGTGACAGCACATTAGAGCTACATAAATGGTGTGGGGGTGGGGAGCAGTCCCTCAAAGAAAAGTTCTGGAAAAGTAAAATCCACATTGGTCCACTGTAGCCGGAGGTGGACTTGGAGAGGTCAGCAGAACTGTGCAGGAGTCCCACTCCTGTGTCCTGGCCGACACCTGCCAACTGATCGCTCTTCCCCTTCCACCTACGTGTTCAGGGGAGGTGGCCTTGGCACCTTAATGAAACCACTGCCTCCTCTCCGTGGCTGAGCTTCATGGTGTGGATAGCCTGTTAAGTCCACAGGAAGGCAGGGTGAAAGCCCAGAGACTTTTCTTTTGGGGGATCTAGCTGGTGCGTCCAGCATTCCCCACCTGTGGATTTCATTGCAGCTTTTACTACGTGGCGTTCTGGAGGACACACTGGGGCCCGGGGATGATGGGGTGGAGAGAGAGGAGATGGACTAGAGTGGGCCAGTGTTACGGGCGGAACCGTGTCCCTCTGAACTCACATGGAGAGGTCCCAGCCCCAGTATCTCAGAATGTAACCGTACTTGCAGACAGGCCCTTCAAAGAGGTAACTAAGTTAAACTGAGGGCTTTGGGGCAGGGTCCTAATCAACTGATTGGTGACCCTCTAAGAAGAGGAGAATAGGACATAGGGAGGGCACAGCCAGAGGGCAGCCCTCTGTAGGCCAGGAGAGAGGACTCAGGGGAAACCAATCCTGCGGACACCGGGACGCTGGACTTCCGGAACTGTGGGGAAGAACACTTCTGTTGCTGCAGCCTCCAGTCTTTGGTGCTTTGTCCTGGTGACGGAGCTGAATGAGACACCCTCTAGGAGTACTCCTGCCTGCGGGGGCTTCTGGGGGAGGAGGGAGAGAAGGAGGGGGAGAAGGGAGGCAGAGCGGGAAGAGGAAAGGAGGGAGGGAGATGCAGCGATAAAAGAGAAAGAGGAGGAAGCACTGAGGGCAGGAGCAGGAGCTGAGCGTGAGCCCACCCTGGCTGGCTCCACAGGCTGTTCAAGCACTGAGAACCCCCCCCCCGCTAGCTGGCAGACAGCCACCCCATATGCCCCCTCCCCAACCACCCTGACCTCCCTCCGGCCCCCGCCCCAGCCTCACAGCCTTGTCTGTCCTGTCGGGCAGGGTGTGCACTGTGTGGTTATAAATACTTTGTCACCCCTGAGCTTACCCCTCAACCCCAGCTCCCCATGTGGCCTTAGGTGGTCACTTCCCTGGTCCTCTGATTTCTCCTCTCTACGATCCTGGAGTTCTTCCGAGCGTCCAGAGATATTACAAAAGCAAAAGTCTTAGGACAGTGGCTGGGGTCTCCAATCCGCAGGGCCTTTTGTCATTGTTAATGCTGCTGTTGGTGGCTGGGTGCGGCTGTGGTAAGGCGGGTCAGGTCCCCCAGACCCTCCAGGTTCAAAGTTCGGGGCTGCACCTCATGACCCTGCCCTCCTTCATGGTAATGGCAATTTATCGAGCACCTACTAAGTGCCAGGCGCTATGCTAGCTGTTCTGCATTCATATCTCAGCCGGTTCTTACAAAAGCCCTGTAAACCAAAGCCTGTTTTACAGATCCAGAAAACTGAGTGCCTGAGATGAGGAGTGACTTCTTCAAGGTCCAGTAGAGCAGTCAAGATGGAAACTCAGGTCTGCCTGAGTCCCAAACCCAAGTTGCTCCCGTGAAATCCTAAACTCTTGCCCACCTGGGGCTAATGTGGTTCAGCGTGTGGGCGCACCTGGCAGGAAGCTGGAAGATCTTCAGTTTGGGCAGCTGGAAGGGGCCAGGTGGGGCTGTCTGTCTGTCCGTCCTGGCACCTGGAGGCTGACTGCCCACTTCTGCAGGCTCCCGACACCAGGTGGTAGGGGCTGAGGACGGGGGCAGGTGAGAAACAGCAGGTGGCCACATGTGGGGTGCCGGCCCCAGAGACAGGTGGGGTGACAAACGCCGCCGTGACAGTGTGACAATGCCAACAGTAATTGCTTCCACCACTCTGCAACATGACGACCAGGGCTGCAGGTGGCATGACAAGTCAGGAAATTGTTAAAGATTGAAACCAACGTGGAGGGAGCGGCAGTGTTCTCAAGCAATTACTTCCCCATCGTGGGAGCAATGCGAGAGCTCGCGCCCACGTGCTGGAGCAGGGACCTGCCAGAGCCATCAGCTCCTCCCCTCCTCCTCCTCCTCGTTCCCTGCCACCATACCCTCCAAGAACATGGAGAGGCCTGAGCCCTGCCCTTCTCTGAGGCTCCTGACATATTAAAAAAATAAAAAAAACAATCGAGTCGTGGCACACCTGGAATGAATGCGTGAACATTTTAACACCCTCAAGGAAAAAAAAGGCAAAGCAATATAATTATACTTTTCATAAGATAATTATGGGAGTTCTAAAATATTATCAATTTTGTGTCCCCTATGGGCAACGAGGTCCAGGAATGGGACATCAATTCAAAGTTTTAGAATAAATTACTTCTTTCAAACCTGTTAGTGGGTCTCGGACTAAAATGGTGTACAAATCTTATTTGGACATAAAGTCAGAAATTTAAATTGCATTTTTTAATGAGAATACATGTGCATACACATATGTGTGTATTGACACATCCACACCAGCATTTATTATGCGCCAGGAGGAGCGTATACAATAGAGCCATGTAGTCACGCATCTAAATCTCATGACCACCTTAGAGGCAGGTATCGGCTTCACCTTCTTTCTCCAAATGAGAAAACGGAGGCCAGAAAGAGCTGAAGAACTTGCCCAGGGTCACACAGCCACTGAACAGCAGAGCTGGGATTTGAACTCACAGCATCTGGCCCTAGAGTGTGTGTTTGTGGCCCCCATGCTGGGTGCACCTTCGTGTCCTTTGGGAAGGGGAGGTCTGGGCTGTGTGGACCTCCTGGTCTCCTCCTCCATTAAAAACAAGACACAGGCCCTGCGGGTCAAGAACGCCCCTGAGGAATGGCTGCGGCGTTGTGGCTTCTCCACCCGCAGCAGGGCCTGTAATGCCCCTCCCCCCAGCCCTGCCCAGCCCGTCACCCTGGTGGGGGCATATTCCAAGTTGCTCCCAGAAGAGGTCGTGTTTGGGCTGCCCCATCACCCTAATAGCTCCTGGCTACACTGCTTTGAACAGACCTGCCCTGCTGGGCCTAGACCGTGCACATCCCTGTTCGCCCACCGTGTGGGCCTTGTGGACATCAACAGTGACAAGAACTCACTAGGGTTGTGACAGCCCTTGACGCGAGGCCCACCCCGAGGACCTCCACACACCTCACCAGCTTCCTCCAGCCACCCAGGTCAGTGTCCTCCCCAGCCAGCTCTGCCTCCCTCTGTCACGCTAATCCTATCTGCCCACTTTATTTTCTTTGGTCACTGACTGAAATGGAAAATGTCCCTATGTATTGACTCACCTCCTTACACACTTATTGTGTGTCTCCGTCCATCAGAGTCTAAGCTGGTGCACGGTAGGTACTCAATAAATATTCGTGGATTGAATGAACGCTGAGGTCCCCGCACTGGCAACATCGCTGGGGAAAAGGAGAGGTGGTCATTCCCTACATTCACCTTCTCCAAAAGTGCCACCTCTCCAAGAAGTTTTAAGTGGCTATGTCGACATGCCTGCTGTTAAGACAGTGGTGAAGACACCGTAGAGTCATCAGTGTGGAACAGGAGTAGGCCCGTTTAACACAAGGTTGAAGTATCGGCGGTCAGACCACGGGAGAGGAGGCCAATGGCACAGACCTTTCAGTTTGCTCCCTTCCCGCCAAATGACGGCCCTGGTCCCCGGCTGTCTGCGCACCCTCACCCCTCCCACTGGCCCGGGTTAGACTTCTGGCCACGGTGACTAAAGAGCACAGGGAAAGGATGGGCTCTGTTTGTGCTGAGCTGGCGGGACGGAGGGAGGGAGCTCCATTCCCCCGAATGCCTGCTGTATGCCAGGTCTGTGCCTTTGGCATTTTGGGGTTCTGTTTCCATGACAATGATAATCTCCACTCTACAGATGAGAAAAGCAAGTTCAGAGAAGCCTCATAATTCACCCAACTCACACAATGAGTCAGGGGATGTCCCAACCCGCCTGGTGCCCAAGGCTTCCTCACACTGCCACGGCAGAGGGACACGGGGCTGGTCTCCCTTCTTGCTACGTGACTGTATTCGTTTCCGATCATTGCTACGATGCAGTAGCACAAATGTGGTGCCTTCCTCAGCTCATGGCCCCTTCCTGCACCTTCCAGACCAGCAGTGTAACATCTTCAGTCTCTCTCTCGCGCGCTCTCTCTCTGTTTCTCTTCCCTACGACCTTCCTGTCCCCCTCTTATAAAGACCCTTGTGATACAGCCGATCCCACCAGATAATCCAGGATAATCACCCCATCTCAAGATTTTTAATTTAATCACATCTACAAAGCCTGTCTTGAAACATAAGGTGACGTATTAATGTATTCCAGAAATTAGGACATGCGCATCTTTGCAGAACCATCATTCTGTCTACCACGATGTCTTTGAACATCCATCACCCCAATCCCCATCACAGAGGGGGAGGTAAGACATGGGGTAATATTGGTCCTACAATTTAAAAAAAAAGTATCCACACCGAAGAGTGGGTCAGATATAGCACTGGCGTGGGGGCTGGAAGGGGAGCCTTAAATGACACTAGAGCACTTGCAACAAATAAGACACAGTTCAAAACTCTCCCTCTCCGTGTTAACTCACTGAACTGTCAAAACAACTCTATGAGGTAGGTGCTGTTGTCATCCCATTTTACAGATGAATCAACCAAGGCACAAAGCAACCAAGGAACTTGACCAACACAACTGGAAAGAGGTGGAGCTGGGCTTTGAACCCAGGCTCGGAGTCTTACCCACTGTGCCTTGGAGCTGGATCCTCCCACACATATCAACCTTCACCTGCAGATGGTGTTTATATTTACAAAGCACTATGTATAACGCAGCTTCCTTTCATCGAGGGCTTATCATGAGCACGGCTTGCGGTGTGCTGAACTCCTTCCATGCACTGTGTCAGCTAATCCTTCCCCAGGATCGCAGATACCAGGACTCCCCCTCCTTGCAGTAATGAGATAACACAGGCTCAGAGGAGTGGAATAAGCCATAAGGTCCCAGACTTTAAAACCCAGGCTGTCACCCCCACAGCCCCCTGAGACTGGCAGGTTAACACGTGGCAGGACAGGCACCCCAGACTGGTGGGACTCTGGAGCCGTCTGCCCCCACCCAACCCCCAGAGGCCGCTTTGCCCTTCAGCCGTCACGGAGGGGCGGGGGAGGCAGTGTCAATAATGTATGACATCCCCCAGATAAAGCGCGTCCATAATCGCTGCTGGCGGCAGCTCATCAATGGTGCATGGGGGTTTTATGTCTCCCAGCTCGGATGAAGGCAGTTCCTGCCTCGCCTCAGGCCAGCATAAAGATGTGACCTGCAAAGGTTGCATTTATCTCCGGAGAGAGCCTCCCACCACCTTCGCTATCAGATGGGGCCGGGAATGCCACAGTGACATGGGAGCAGCATCCCCACGCGTACCCCCGCCAGCCTCGCTAAGCCTCATGTCAGTTTTCCATCCTGGGCTCCGCACCCCCCAGTGGTTTAAAACTCTGCAAATAGAGGCTCCAGCCTCTGGGATGAGCCCCATGGCTCTAGGCTTGGGGGCCTCTAGGGGAGCCAGGGTTGGGGTCCCTGGCCTTTCAGAATGAGGGTCCTAACCCAGATCTTCATTCATTCATTCAATCATTCATTCACCACAAATGCATTGAGCACCTACTTGGTACCACACACTGCTCTAGCTGCTGCCAGTGAATGGCACCAAGGCAAAGACCTCTTAGAGAACATTCCAGAGATGGAGTGCACAGCACAAGGGTCTTCATGCCAATTCTCAGATGAAGAAATTTAGGAGCGGAGACAGGGTATCCCTGTCCAAGGTCACACAGTTGGTAAATCACAGAGCTGGTCTCAAAACCAAGGTCTGTGCCCTCTCAGCCTGGCATCTTTTCTTTTAAAGGTTACCAATTCGAAACCCCTCTCGTGGTTGAGAGCCAAATTTGGAAATCAGAAAATGCCTTAAAAATAAATCTCAGGAGGGAATTACATGTGAAAAGAAAATCTGAACTTGGCACAGGTCATGGCACATAGTGGGTGCTCCAAAAACGTTAATGGAAGGAAGGATGAGAGAGAGGGAGGGAGGGAAGGAGGGAGAGAGGGAGGAGGCTTAATTTCAGAGGTGATCATGTTTCCAGGCTGAAAGAGACAGCGAGGCTGACAGTTTTATTGTTCAATTGTTTCGTATGGATTTTGAATAAAAAATAAATTGGCTTCTTTTAAAGAGGACAATTCTGAAAGCCTTCGAGGACGGTGGTGAATCATCTGTGACTGCCCTTGGCTTTCTTCCTCGAAATGGGAACTCTGTTTGCAGCCGGCAGGACTTAGAGCAGCTGGGGGCTGGGGGAGCATGGCCCTGACACCAGATCCCTGGGCCCTGGCGTCCTGGGGAGGAAAACTGTGCTGGGGGACTTCTCTACTCTCTCTAGGTAGCTTGTTTGCAAGTAACTACCCTGCGGTGGGGATGTCTGCTGAGTTTATGTCCCTCTGTCTCTCTGATCTTCCCTGAGACCTAGGACCCACTGGGACCTGGGCAAGTTGCTTCCTCTCCTCTGTAAAATGGGTATAATAAAACCTCCCTCCCAGGACTGCTGTGAGAATTAAATAAGATGTGGTATGTGGAGTGTGCCTGCCTGCCACAAAATAGTGTCCAACGCCAGAGATACATGATGTCCAAAGTGGGAATTCAGCGGTGTTCACTGGAAAGCAAGCACGCTCACCAAGGAGGGGGTAAGAAGGAACAAACAAAGGAGATGCACTCATATACCAGGAAACTTGCTCATCCTGAAGGCAATGGAGGTGGCAGAATAGCCTTCTCGGTGAAACCCTTCCCATAAACATCCATTTGTAATACTTGAGAAGGAAGCAGGTCACAAGTAAGCCCCAAGAGACAGCAGGGGCTGGAAGAGAAAACCCAAAGTCAGTTAATACTCTTTCAGTTGTACGTGAAAGACCCCGACTTAAAATGGTTTAATCCACTAGAAGGATTTATTGGCACATGTAACTTCCAAGTCTGGCTTCAAGCACTGCTGCATCCAGACTCCAAAGGATGGTGTCAGGAACATGCGTCTCTGTGTTGCAGTCACACTCAGGCAACCTTCCCCGCTAAGTGTGGCTTATGACACCTCCAGGCTTTCTTTCTACCTCCCCAGCAACCCCAATGGAAAGAACCTCTTTTCTGATAGGTCCAGCAAAAGTCCAAACACTGGCTTTCATTGGCCCAACTCAGGTCACACGCCCATCCCTGAACCAATCACTGCAGCGAGGGTGGGTGTGGCCTGTGCTAATTCGTTGAGCGTGGGTCACTCACCAATTCTTGAGACCAGAGGCAGCACTGGCCTTACCTGAACCAATAGGATTTAGCATGAGAAAGGAGATTCTCAAAGGAAAATTAGGGCACTGTTTCAGAGGATGGAGACATGGCTGCCTGCCCTGCCTCAGTCCTGCCTCAGCCCCACGGTTATCCATTTTCACTTCATTGTCCAGCTCCATGTAATACCAGATTGTGACTTGGAGGATCCAAGCCTCTGCCCCATCTCCCACCCGTGTGTGCAAGATGCTGGTCGTCCTCCCTCTCTGCACCTTGAGATGAGCCCCCCCATCACCACCAATGAATTCAATGAGTGTCACCCCATTCCTGTTCATTGTCATGAGCGTTTTGGCTTCATCCCTGCCTGGCTCTGGGACTGTACCTCTCTGAAGCTCCTCTTGCCTTTGTCCCTCCATTTCTAACTCATGTCTGCCCCTTGGACTTGATGTTTGACCTCATCATTTCCTAAATCATGACCTGGATTTGTTCCTCTGGCACTTCCTGGCCACTTTGGAAGATCACTTCCCCCAAACATGCATTGAGACCCCACCTTCACCAGACACAGCATGTTCCCCACCCCCTCCCCACTCTGGTGGCCAGAGTCGGCTCAGGGTGTTCGGAGGCCCCAGGAAACAACCTTACACAGAACAGCTGCTCTGTCCCAAGTCATTGCTGTTCTCTTTTTCCATTTGCCACTGGAAACATCCTCACCCAATTATCCTCACTTGATGTGGGTGTCCCCGGTCATTGGTGACACTGCATTCAAAGGATCAGCCACCCAGTCTTCTCCACCATCCCCAGGGACCTCAGAGTCCTCCACAACCCACAGGACATAAAAAAAGGTAAAACAGACAACTCAACCTACTTCTTAAAGGTCTCAACCCAAAAGTGACCATAATCAGGCCTATTCACAATCTATGGGCAGATCTAGTCAATGGAGCCAGGGAGGCTGGGGGAGGAAGCAGCTGCCTCTCGGCAACAATTCTGTGTGACATAAAGAGGAGCACATCTTCTTGAAAACTAGCTGGCTCTCTCTGCCACAGCACCATCTTAGCATCTTATTCATCACCAGCCACAGGTAAATTGCTTTTTAAATTGATTTATGCTGTGCAGAATGTTTGTGTGTGAACACCTAGCTATGCTCATCGTGTCAACCCATAACGTGCAGCCAGCAGCAAACCAGAGCAGTGCTGAGTCCCAAGTGGTTGCATCCCCTTGGGGTTTGAGTGGTTGCATCCTGAGGCATAGCACAGAAAAGGGTTCTTGCAATGAAGCTGGGTTCCAAGGAATTGACATTTTACACTCACGGCACATGGGAGGCTTCATTTAACATAAGTGCATGTCCGAAATATCCCTTTCAGTGGCTTGTGAAAATTAAAACTCCCCAAACTCAGTCTTCCACCTACAGTCTAGTGAAAAGTGTCATTTTCAGTGTGCAGATCATACAGACTACCCCATGGGGATGAAGCAAGAGCACGTCCATGTCCAATGATCATACGATGCCCAGGTTCTCACAGGCTTTCCCTAAATGTGTAAGGTCATGGGGATTGAGGTCTTTGTCCTGCCACACTTTAGATGGTACCCTAGAAACAGCAGCAGTAGGACACAAGGGTTAGGAATCCAAGCTCTAGATTCCCAGATCTATCTCTTGTTCATTCCATAACTTTGAACAAACTATTTAACCACACTGAGCTTCAGTTTCCTCGTCTGAAAATTGGAATGTCAGTATCACCTACCTCCTAAGATTGTTGCAATGATCCAACATATATAAAGTGCTTAGCACAGTGCTGGCACACAGGAAGCATTCCATAAACATCAGCTGTTATTATTATCAAGAGTTCATCTTCTGAAACAGCCGTATCTACTGATTCTATCACCTGGCTTTGCAACATGTTGGTTCAGGATCTGTTAAAGGATCCAGCTTTAGGGAGCACCAGGACACTCATTTATAAGGTCCTGAGTTGAGCAGAGGCCAGGGAGCCAAAGGGGCTGACCACACCCTATTCCGAGGAGTCCAAGCACCTAGCCATAGGGAACGCCAATCCCGATGGCAGTGAAGTCAGAACCAGCCTCCGTGTGAGGACAGGGCAGAGACAACTCCCTTTCGAACTCCAAACTAGATCCTGAGCTAATAGCTCAGACAGGAGGGGGGACCCTGAGTAACGTGTGCACCTGCCCAGCCTCTTCCCGTCGCACACGCAGACACGCACGAGCACACGTACACACACATAGGCACTAGTGTAGCGATTCCACTGCTGGTAATTTGTCCATAGAAACATCATTGGATTGGCCAGGCGTGGAGGCTTGCACCTGTAATCCCAGCTACTACGGAGGCTGAGGTGGGAGGATCACTTGAGGCTGGGGATTCAAGACCAGCCTGGACAACATAGCATGACCCTGTCTCTAAAATACAAAATGAAATAAATAAATAAAAAGAAAAAGCCCTGGATCGGTATGCAGAGATTTATGAATAAGAGTATATATAATGATGTGAAACTGGAAGCAGCCTAGCTACCCAACAATAGAGGATCTGTTAAACCATAATGCTAAGCCCATAGCATTATGCATCCATTAAAAAACACGATGTGGATCTCTATTGCTATGGACAAACATTTCTGATCAACCATGTAGAGGAAAATCAGATTAAAATAAGCTTCTTGACTTAAAAAACACTGTGCAGCATTTACTATGTACCAAGAACTATATACCAAGGACTTTACAAGTACGAATTCAATTTAATCTTCACAACGATGCTGCCGTGTAGACACTGTGTACGATGACGCCTGCAGGAGAAGGGAAGCAGATCCAGGCCCTCGCTGGCATCTTTGTCCTGTGCATGAGCGGGAGGAAGCCTACGCGTTTTTCTTATTACACAAAAGGAAATAAATAAACCCTTGTCTCTTTAAGTCAGTGTTAGGCTTTCTGTTAATTGCAGCCAGACACAATCCTAATTCATACACTTTGTAAACAACAAGGATGGGATCCAGCCACTCCTACACAGGTGGCAATGTGGAGCCGATGGCACAGAGGAGATGGGAGACGAACCAACTTTTCTCTGGGCTGTATCAGTCCGGTGCATTCCTCTGCAAGCATGCTGCCTCTCCACCCCTCCTCGCCCAGCCATGAACACTGGCCTTCTCTCACTCCAGCTGTGCCACGTGGCCTGCTCCCCAGGACTAGACCCAGGAGTCCAGGGAAGCCGGAACATTCCCCAGGGTCACTCCCCTCTGAGCTCATGGCTCGGTCGGCTTCATTGCCAGAAAGACACTTTGCATCTCTTCTGCTCATTGCAATTCAGTCACGTCAGAGTAGCCCACAGGATCCGAATGCAATTTTCTCATTGAATTATGCTAAATCCTTCAGGGAAGGAGGCAAAATTATTTAAAACCTATAAAAACTAAAGCAACATTCTGGCTCTATATTTTAACTTTCTGATCATTATTTAGAGTTAACCTTTTCTGCCGTTAAATCACAAACCCATTTTGCTGTATATCTGGCAGCACAGGCCATAAGGCATGGGGGGAGAAAAACACACCCAGGCAGAGTAGACCAGGGAATTGCTCCTTGGCTCCGGCAGATAATAGAAATCGAGGTGGCATTTTGCGCTTGGAAATCAAAAGTATCAGAAGGTGATTCATTGAAGCAGCAAAGAAAAATGAGTTGTAGCGTTGTTATAAATATTAGAGCAATAGATTAGGGAAGAGGTGTGGTTCTGCAGAATAATGACCTGACGGGGAGGATGGGAATTCACGAGTCAAGCTGACGAGGGACAGAGTTCTGTGCCTGGCATCTCAGTGAATTACCTATTCCCACTGAGCCTCAATCTCCCCATATATAAAATGGGAATATATAACAACTCATTCAATTAGGAGGTAAGTACTATTATTTATTCTCATTTTGTACAATGAGAAAAGCAAGGCAGAAGTTCAGTGAGTTGCCTTGGCAGTCAGAAATGGCAGCACTGAGGTCTGACCTAAGGCAGGCAGCTTCAGAGACAGGGTGACTCTGCAAAGTAAATAAGATAATGAATAGGAAGTGCTTAATACAGTGTTTGACATATAGCAATAAATGCTGGGTGAATAATTTGTACACACTGGTATTTATAATCAAATATATATGTAATTCTTATAAGTTCTATCAATAATACTATTAATAACCAGCCTATTTGGTGCTGTTGTAGCACCCTGTATTTTTCCTTCATAGCATTTAAATACAATTAATTATTCATGTGATTAGCTGTTTCATGTGCAACTTCCATTCCAGCACCGTGATTTTCATGAGGGCAGCGACTGGGCCTCTCCAGCATCTAGCACGGTGCCCGGTGTGAAGTATTCATTCACCCAATAATATCTATTGCATGTTTACTATGCTCTAGCCTCCGTTCTAGGCACTGTAAACAAAGTCCCTGCACTCTCAATTTTAGTGAGGGGTACAGGCAGAAAATAAACAAACTAGTAAGTACTTGGTATATCAGACGGTATCTTCATCAGTTCAGGCTGCTGCAACAAGAATATCACAGAAAGGGTGGCTTAAACAATAAACATTTATTTCTCACAGTTCTGGAGCCTGGGAAGTCCAAGATCAGAGCACTGGCAGATTCAGTGTCTGATGAGGGCATTATTCCTGGTTTGCAGAGGACCACCTTCATGTTGTAGCCTCACATGACCGTGAGAACAATCATTTCTGTCTCTTCTTATAAGGGCGCTAATCCCATTCATGAGGTCTCCACTCTCATGACCTAATTACCTCCCAACTCCTAATACAATCAAATCAGGGGTTAGGATTCCAACATTTAAATTTTGGGGGACACAAACATCCAGTCCATAACAAATGATGTAAGTGGTTGGAGAACTATAAATCAGAGGAAGGGAAAAAGACTTCTGGGGGCAGGGGATTATTTTACATAGAGAGGTCAGAGAAGTTCTCTGTTAATAAGATGGCTTGATTAAGCAGATGGATGGGAGGGATCCATCTGCAGAAAGAGCTTTTTCCAGCAGAGGCAACAGCAAGTGCAAAGGCCCTGAGGTAGAAAGGTCCTTCACATGTTCAAGGTCAGTGTGGCTGGAATGGAGCAAGTTTGACTAAAGGAGTGGGGGAAACAAGGTCTGCAGGGAAACAAGGGGCAGATAATAGATGAATAATTGTATGAAAGAATAGAACAGGGACAGAGACAGTGACTGTGTTCTTCCTGAACATTCACAGACAAACATCAAGCAACCTACACAGTGCAGGGTTGGTGGGCTTTGGAACGCTGATGAGCCCTGAGCAATTACTGCATAAACAGTGTCTCTGGCCTGAAGAGGAAGGATAAGCATGAACACAGTCTCCCAATATCCAAAGGGCTGTCATGGAGGAGGTGATTCACTTGGTTTGGAACAATTCCAGGGGCCAGGCTGGGGTCAATGGTGGCTCTTACATGAAGGAAGATTTCAGCTCGAGAATGAGGCAAAAACATTCAAAAGTCAAGGAGGCCAGATTTCTGCATCTGGGAAAATGTGGATATACTTTTCCCTTGTCCTTCCACTAAGTACCAACAAAAGACCCTGGATGTTATATACAAAACAAACAAAAGAAGACTCTGAAAGGTAGAGAATACAGACCAGCTAGGAAACTTGGGACTCAAAGAACACTACAGTAGTTAGTAGTTAGTTCCCTGGGTCTTTTCTTTCTTTCTTTTCTTTCTTTTCTTTCTTTTCTTTCCTTCTTTCCTTCTTTCCTTCTTTCCTTCCTTCCTTCCTTCCTTTTTTTCTTTTTTCTTGTTTTCTTTTTCACTTCATACATCTCAGCTTGGAGTTAAAGACAATGGCAACCCAGAAACACCAGCAGTCGCAGACAACAAAAGCCTGATCTCTCTCTGGCCAAAGGACCAGAAGCAGGGCAGCCTAGTAAGACAGAAAACCTTTAGACAATAACCACACTGTTGCAGCCAAACACAATAGAAAGAAAAAAAATAAAAACTTGGCTCCACCACCACCCACACCAACAAAGACCACGTGGAGAGCCCGCATGTCCTTGCAGGCCAAGCTGTAACACGGTACTCCAGCCCCAACGTGGCGGTGGTATCAGAGAAGTCTGAATAGGGAGTCTCATCCTTGCTTGCCGTCCTTTCCACGGTGTCAGTGGAGGCCACTGAGGGAGTCTGGACTTCCACTCACACAACACGGTGACCGGGCATCTCTCCCCTTAACTACCAGGGTCTTGTCAGGGGAAGCAGAGTGGAAAGTCAAGATTTTCACCATTTCCAGCAAGAACAAGGACACTCCCACAGCTGTATCAGTGGAGACCACGTGAGGAACCAGAATTTCGCCCCCACCCAGCAATAACATGGAGCCCAACTCCAAGTGTCACCAGAGGCCAAGTGGGGAACCTGGCCGTCTGTCTCCACCTGGCAGTAATGAGGCAGCACCCCCCATCTCTGCCACTGGAGCAGTGCCAGCTCAGGCCAGGGAAAACAGGAGGCTTACATAAGACGCACAGTCACGCACAACATACACAAAAATGTCCAGGATTCAACAGAAAGTCACTCATCACACCAGGAACCAGGAAGATCTCAAACTAAATGGAGAAGAGACAATCAGTAGATGCCCACACCAAGACGGCACAGATGATGGAATTATCTGGCAAAGATGTTAAAGCAGCCACGATAACTATGCCTTGGGGAACAATTACAAACACACAGGAGACAAATGAGAAAACAGAAAGCCTCAGCAAAGAAACAGAAGATACGGAGATGAACGAAAGAAGATGTTTAGAACTTGCTTTAGAACAGCCACCCGCTCAAAAAAAAAAAGAGAGAGAAAAAGAATTTAGAACTGAAAAGTTCACTAACCAAAATTCAAAGCTCAGTGGAAGTTCTCAACTGCAGAATAGAGGGGGAACAGAGGAAAGAATTGGGAAACTAGAAGATCAAACAGTAGAAATTACTAATCTGAACGACAGTGAGAAAACAGACTGAAAAGAAATTAACAGAGCCTCATGGACTTGCGGGTCTGTAACAAAAGATCTAACTTTGTGCCACTGGCATTTGGGAGGGAGAGGGGGGAAAGAACAGGGGTGAAAAACTACGAGAAGAAATAAGGACTAAAAGCTTCTCAAATCTGGCAAAATAAGTAAGTAAATAAATTTTCAGATTCAAAAGCTGAGTGAATCCCAACCAGGATAAATGCAAAGAAATCTATGTGAAAATGTACCATAATTACACTTCTGAAAACTAAAAGAAGAAAATCTTGAAAGCAGCAAGAGGAGAACTACACCTTACAAATGGAGGGAAAACAGATTGAATGACAGTAGATTTCTCATCCAAAATCATGAAGACCAGAAAGAAGTGGCACAGTATTTTTCAAGAGCTGGAAAAAAGAACTGACAAGCCAGAGAAAATACCCTTCAGGAATGGGGGGTGGGAAATCAAGACATTCTCCGATAAAGAAAAACCAAGAGAATTTGTCAACAACAAACCTATCTTCAATGAATAGCTAAAGGAAGTTCTTGAAATAGAGAGGGAACAATAAATAAAGGAATCTTGGAAAATCAGGAAGGGAGAACACAGAAGCAAAAATTGTAACACTGATATGATTTCAAATGTACATGGAGGAAATATTTAAGACAATTACACAGTAAACAGGGAAGGCAAAACGATGTAAAAGGAGGAAAGGTTTCTACACTTTACTCAAACTGGCAAAATGATGAATCTACCAGTAGACCGTAATAAATTATGTGTATATAAAGTAATAGAGCAACAGCTAAAAATGAAAAGATACTCTCAAAAAGACCATACTTAAATCAAAATGGAATTCTGAATATTGTTCAAGTAACCTACAGAAAAGCAGGGGAAAAATATAAATGTAAAACGGAAAGAAAAAACGAAACAGAATCTAAAATGACAGACATAAGCCCTAACATAGCAATAATTAAATTAACGTAAATGAGATCTGTATGACAGTACAACATAGAGATTGGCAGAATGGGCTAATAAACATGACCCAACTATATTCTGCCCATAAGAAACTCACTTTCAACATAAGGATACAGGCAAATTAAAAGCAAAATCACGGTGGAAAAGAGCATTTCATACAATTATTAATGAATAGAAAACAGGAGTGGCTATATTAATTTCAGTCATATAAAGTAAGACTTCAAAACAAAACAAAACAAAAATGCCAGAGACAGAGACATCATATAATGATAAAAGGGCAATCCATCAAGAAGATATAGCAACTCTAAATGTGTATGCACCAAACAACAGAGCCACAAAATATATGCAACAAAGTTTAATAGAGCTGAAAGGGAAAATAGGCAAATACACAATCATAGTTTGAGACTTCAACACCCCTCTCTCAACAATTGGTAAAAAGAACTAGACAGAACTTCAGCAAGGATATAGAACTCAAAAACACCATCAACCAACAGGATTTAGCTGACATGTATGGAACATCCACCCAAGAACATAAAAGTACACATTCTTTTCAAATACCCACAAAACACGTACCCAAATAGACCATATCCTAAGTCATAAAACAAATCCCATCAAATTTAAAAGAATTTAAACCATATGGAGTGTATTCAAAGATTGCTATAGAATCGAACTAGAAATCAGCAACAAAAAGAAAACAAGAAAATCTCCAAACACTTGGAAACTAAACAACACACTTCTAAATAATCCAAGGATCAAAGAGGAAGTCCCAAAAGAAATCAAATAACACACCGAACCAAAAGAAAATGAAAATACAACATATAAAGATTTGTGGAACTGGCCAGGTGCCGTGGCTCACGCCTGCAATCCTAGCACTCTGGGAGGCCGAGGCGGGTGGATTGCTCAAGGTCAGGAGTTCAAAATCAGCCTAAGCAAGAGCGAGACCTCGTCTCTACTAAAAATAGAAAGAAATTAATTGGCCAACTAAATATATACAGAAAAAATCAGCCGGGCATGGTGGCACATGCCTGTAGTCCCAGCTACTCGGGAGGCTGAGACAGTAGGATCACTTGAGCCCTGGAGTTTGAGGTTGCTGTGAGCTAGGCTGACGCCACAGCACTCACTCTAGCCCAGGCAACAGAACGAGACTCTGTCTCAAAAAAAAAGAAAAAAAAAAAGATTTGTGGAACACAGTAATAGCAGTGCTTACATTAGAAAAGAAGAAAGGTATCAAATGTCATTTCCTACATCAAGCAACTAGAAAAATAAACATGAAATAAACTAAGAGAAAGCAGAAATCAGGAAATAATGGCTATGCTTTGAATGTTCATGCTGTCCAAGATTCACGCTGCAACTTAATCCCCAGTGCAACAGCATTAACAGGGGCAGCCTTTGGGAGGTGATTAGGCCATGAGGTCAGAGCCCTCATGAACAAAATTAGTGACCTCATAAAAGGTCTGGGGGGAACTAGCGAGGCCCTTTGTTGACCTTCTGTTCTTCTGCCATGTGAGGACACGGCGTTCATCTCCTCCAGAGGATGCAGCCACAAGGCGACATCTACAAAGCACAGGCAGGGCCCTCCCCAGACACTGACCTGCTATCACTTTGATCTTAGACTTCCAAGCCTCCAGAACTGTGAGAAATAAATTTCTGCTTTTTATAAATTACTCAGTCTCAGGTATTTTGTTTTAGCAGCCCAAATGGATTAAGAGAATAATGAAGAGCAGAAATTAATACAATTGAAAGCAGAAAAACAATAGAGAAAATCAATGAAACAAAAAGCTGGTTCTTTGAGAAGATCAGTAGAATTGACAAATCTCTAGCAAGACTGATAAAGAAAAAAGAGAGAGTGAAGACAGAAGTTACAAATATCAGGAAAGAAAGAGGGAATATCACAGATCCTGCAACCATCAAAAGGACAATAAGGGAATACAATAAACAACTGTACACACATAAGTTTGACAATGTATATAAAATGGACCAGTTCCTCCAAAAATAAAGACTACCACAACTTAACCAATATTAAACAGATAAGTTGAATAGCCCTACAACTATTAAGAAGATTGAGTTTTTAATTTTAAAACTCCCAAGAAAAGAAGTCTCTGGGCCCAGATGGTTTTCTTGGAGAATTCTACCAATGTTTAAAGGAAATAAATATCAATTCTACACAATCTCTTTCAGAAAACAGAAGGGGGAGAGAAAAATTCCCAATTCATTTAGGAACGTTAATATTATCTTGAAACCAAAACCAGACAGAGGCAGTACAAAAAAAGAAAGGAAAACTTCAAACGAATATCCCTCATGAATACAGGAACAGAAATCTGTAACAAAATATCAGCCATATATAAAACAAAATTAGATACCATGACCAAGTGGGGTTTATTCCAAGGATGCAAGGCTTGGTCAATATTCAAAAATCAACCAGCATAATCTACCATATTAACAGACCTAAGAAGAAAAGTCCCATGGTCATGTCAAATGACATAGACAATTTTATATTATAGATGCTAGTCCTTTGTCAGGTATGTGGTTTGCAAATATTTGAAAACAAATATTTTTCAGATATAAGTATTTGAAAAAGTTCAACACCTATTCATTATAAAAACTCTCAGAAAATCTATCAACTTCCTCAACTTGATAGAGTTTTTCTTCAAAACAATCTAGAACTAAGATTATGCTTGATGATAAAAGACCAAATGCTTGCATCATTTTTAGTTTTTTACTCTCTAGACCCATGGAAAACCACTGTTTCCCTCTGTCCTAAATGTAGAAAAGGAAATTTATATTTATATTGTGCCACAAGCTGGGGGGAGCAGGTGGAGGAAAACTGTCATATCTGGAACACGCAATACACTAAAACCTTACATGTTAATATGCACACACATATTCATATTTGTAGATATGTAAATATTAATTTAAATGTCAGTTGCACCTTGATTGTTTAGGACAAGTAACCCTAGGCAGCCAAATTGTTTAAGAACAGGCGTTCATTCAAACTAAGAGCCGTCTTACGCTGATCCAAGAAAGTCTGAGGATGGAACCGACACAGGGAAAGCAGAGCTCGGTGGTGGAGAAAGAGACTGACTCCTAACGACATCATTTGGGGTCTGGATCAAGCCATCTCTGAAGCTACCCCTTGTCTTTCCGTTATATGAGCTGATGACAAACTCCCTATATGTGTGAGCTGTTTTTGTTTATTTCCTGTCACTTTCAACCAAAAGAGTCCTAAATGGGCTGTTGCCTGGGCTCCTGTCCCTGTAGGTGGGCAAGCCAGGTGGGATGATCATCTGTGAGTGATTCTGACTCTAACAGGAGTCTGGACAACAGATCTCCTCTAAGGTGTTTTCTTGTTGGTAGAGATAACCTTACACAACCTTTTTGGTGTGGTTTTAGGACCGTTTATTACAAAGTTAGAGAGAGTACTAGAATTTCCCAGAAGGATAAGTCACCCCATTGAGCATGTGCTTTACATAGGTAGGCAAGTAAGGTCCTGACAATACCTGATTGTGGAGTGCACATCCCGGGTGACCCAGCCACTGCTCGCCTCTCTGACCTCTGCTTCTGCCACCCCTCTCCACACTCACTCCCCTGCTGTTCCTTCCTTGAATAGAACAAGCACCTTCCCACCTCAGGGCCTTTGCACGTACTGTTCCCTCTGCCTGAAATGCTCCTCCCCCAGACCCTTCCATGGCTGCTTCCTTCTCACTCAGGCTGGAGGTCGCCTTGTCAGAGGGGCTGTCTCTGACTACAAAACCCGAATTACCCACCTGGACTCCCATGCCCGACATTCTCTAGTCCACCGCCATGTCTTACTTTCTTCCTCACACCTTACAGTCTGAAATTACCTTAAATTTCACTTGTTAATTATCAACCTCTCCCCGGTAGAATATAATCTCCATGGGAGCCGGGACCTCATCGGTTGGCTTCACTGCCGTGTCCTCAGAGCATACTGGAAGGAAGAAAGGAGGGAGAGAGAAGCGAAGGACAGATGCCAAGAGCTAGGATGGGGACCTGCTCCCACTGAGGCCTCTGAAGCCTCCTGGGGACCCGCTAAGCCACCTGCAATGGTCCCCGGTGCCCACACAAGTCACCAGCTCATGAGAGCACACTTCACTGATGCGTCTCTATTCCCCTTCTCGTTCCCCGGCTCTCTCACGGCTCCGGGAATCACCTACTGAGTGAGGTGGCCGCTTTCAGGGGAACCTAAATTAAGACAGACTCTTACAAAACAGTACAAGGACGCGCATGACAATGTTCATGACAGCCTTGCTCAGGGTGACATGAGGTGGGACCTAATCAAGGTGCCCAAAACGAGGGAAACAGTTATTAAGAGGGAGTCAGATGTAGTAAAATGCGTGGGCAGAAGGCAGTGCGGAAAGATTCTAACACACAGCCCAGGGAAAGAGTGGGAACAGGGGGAGCAGGATACCATTTCTGTAATTAAACACACGCTCTTAAAAGCCAACATTTCACATTCCTCCAAAATACGAACTTATTTCAGAACACATTTAAAATATACTAAAGCGGCTGCCTCTGGGGGAGCAATGAAACAGGAGAAGAGACGGGAGATAAAGGAAAACATACACACAGCAAATCAGCTGCCTGAGGCACTGGTGTCAGCGGGCCACAAGCAGAGAGGCGTGGTTAAGTCACCCCTGTGCAACTGAGGTCCAAATATAAGAACTTACCGTGATAACGCAAACCCTTCCTCTCTTCAGCTAAATAACCCCCATGAACATTTCATATCTCAATGCACGGACCACCCTCCCGTGGCAGCGGTCGCTGACCTCCCTGACTCAGACACAGCCCCCACGCTGTCCGTCCGGTGCCGCGTACCTGCTTCATCACAGCCGTCACGACTGCAATTTCACACTTATTCCCATCGCTTCTTGGTCTGTGTCTGTCTCCCCCACTCCGCTGTGCCTCCAAAAGCGCAGCGAATACATTTTCTCTCTCTTTTTCTCTGCTCCCTTCTCCCCCCACCCACCCCAATATCCAATGTTTCAGCTTCTGACACTCTGCAGACTGCTGAGTGCATAGGTAAGTGAAGACGTTCATAAGAAACCCAGTCATCACGGCCATAGAAACGCACACAAGGGAGTGGTGCAAATCAAACCACACACACAGTCAGACACTGTGTCCCAGGGCCATGCACACAACACACACTTTAGACATGGAACTACGCGTTGAATACGCCCAGACGGACACACACACGTGGGGATCTGCAGCATGCAAATGCACCAGACACAGCTTCTGTTCACTGTCCACTAACTCCAGCCAGACCTGCCTCCTCCCCAGCTCCTGGAACTTCCCAGGGGTCCCAAGCCTGCAACCCCTCCCTGGGCAGCCAGTACCTCCCCAACTTCCAAATACAAATTTCATCTTGTATCCCACCTGGTTTTTCTTTTTTAAGAATCTCTTTCCAACTCAGGCCCATTTCCCAGGTTCCCTCCGCAAGCCCCCACGCCCCTCCTGAGGATGTGCCCACAAAGCTTCCAGCTTAGCTGGAAAATGAATCCAGCTGCCTTCAGCCCCACCCACCTCCCCTTCAAAGGCCAGCCTGCAGGTACCTACGGGGCTTTGGCAGGATAAACAGATAAAAGGCAGACTGCCTTGTCATTTCAGAAAATGAAAACAAACAGAACCTGTAAGGAAGGAAAGTGGATGAAGCTGGTGGCCTTAGAGAAAGGCTCTCATGAAATCCATGGTCCGGAGAACCAGAGACCTCCCTCTCCCAGCCTGGGGAAAAGAGCCCACGTGCAGTTATCGTATCTATGATGGAAGATTACAATTACAGGTGTAATTAGAGCCCACACCCTAAACAGTATGCACCGAGGGGACAGGATCTCATTTGCCATGTCCTCAACACCTTGCAGCATCCAGAAACACAAAGGATGCTCAAGAAATATTTGTATTTTGGGCAATCTGAACTCAGCCAAGACAGAAGACTGTGGATATATACACGCCTTGTCATCAGCATTAAGTGGTGTGAACTACAACAAGGCAAGCGCTTTCAGGTTTATCTTATTTAATCTTCATAACTTTGTTGT
Organism: Lepilemur ruficaudatus; assembly: GCA_963574885.1. Taxonomy (NCBI): domain Eukaryota; kingdom Metazoa; phylum Chordata; class Mammalia; order Primates; family Lepilemuridae; genus Lepilemur; species Lepilemur ruficaudatus. The sequence continues at coordinate 101,114 of CAUYRT010071793.1, forward strand.
GAAGGCTGAGAGAGGTTTGTTCACTTGCAAGAAGTCACACAGCTAGCAAGAGGCAGGTGCAGGATGGGAAAGCAGAATTTTTTTATTCATTCATTCATTCATTCATTCATTCTTCTAGAATTCACTGGGCACCTACGATGTGCCAGGCTCTGTGTTGGACTTAGAGGAAAAAATATTAAACAAAAAGAGCATTCCCCTGTGATCTGCAGGAGGTGCTATTTGAGGAATTCTAAATACAGCTGTCCCTCAGTATCCACTGGGAATTGGTTACATGACCCCTATAATAGCAAAATCCACGGATGCTCAAGTCCTTTATAGAAAATGGGGTAGTATCAGCATCTAAGCCAGTGCCTGGCTCATAGTAGGTGCTCAATTAATATATACACACATGTGTGCGTGTACAAATGAGTGAAATGGGGTAGGCAGTTGACTTTTCTTCTGGTGATTCATATCATCCCTGTGAACTAGGAAGTATGCTCACTGACTAAGAGGAAGGAGGGAGATGGTGGATAGGAGTAGAGGGAGGAAGTGACATTGGTTATGGGGATAGGAAATTAAGGAGCTGAGTAGGGGTTTCTAGGAAATGCTGGGGCACAGCTGGGTTAGAAACCATGAAATTGTAGCAGCCCCGGGTCTAAGGGCTTTGCTGGGACTTTTCTCTGGCGGCCTATACAGTGGCAAATAAGGGGCACTTTGGAGGCCTGTGGTTGGCATGTGGTAGGCTGATTGTTGAAATGGCCCAGTTATTCCTGCCTCCCTTTACCCACATGCTTTGACAATGTCCTCCCACAACTTTAGGATTAACCACTGGACTTGCTTTGACCAATGGGATTGCAGCAAATGACGCACACTGAGGCTTTAAGACGTGCTTGGCAATTTCTCCTTCCCCTCTCGCTCCACCGATTCTGCCAGGAGGATGTGTCCGGGCCAGCTAAGGCCATCCTCCACCAGCCAGCCCCCAGCTGACCCACCAGCTGCCTGCAGATGCACAGCAAGTCCAGGGGACATCGGCCCGGCCAGCCCAGACCAGCAAAACCACCCAGCTGACTCACAGATTCATAAGAAACCCTAAATAACGGTTATTGTAATGTTGTGCAGAATTCTTATGACAACAGATAACTAATATGGGCAGTAACAGAAGGAGAAAGAAGTTATTGCCAAGAAGGTACTGGCAAGTAAGCGGGGGACTCTAACTGTCTTCCTACCACATCACTCAAACAAGGTCACCCAAATGCTTAGGAAAGATTAGCCCCAAAAGTTCTGGGCTGCTGGAAAACTCCAAGAACAATGACTTTGGTTCTAGTAGCTTTCCCTAATTTTTACCCCTAAGTCCCCAGGTGTTTGGCTGGTAGGGAGAACAGTTCATGTGGGTTCTGGGGAAGGTGGCACATGAGGAGAGCTGGGACATTATCCCACCTAATCCTGG